>JBAJNP010000642.1:0-84627 GCA_036877545.1 Yasuhikotakia modesta | reverse complement strand
ATCTCACTCTACTGTATGTATTATACTGTATGTCATCCCAGGTGCACAAGGTTAATTGTCCCAAATTTTACTTCAGAATATTTCAAATTATGCAGGTAAATTTTTATTAATATTTTATTTTACAGGTAAGTTAATTTCTGTAAAGTTAAGTATTTAAATGTAGTCTACAATAGACTGTTTAAACTTTTATGCTGTTATTAGCCAGGTAGATAGAAGGTTAAGCTATTATAACAGGAATCTACCATTTAATCTTATACGCTTTTCATCACTAATATTTATGAAACAAAAGAGTATCAGGGTATTGTTATGGCTAACAAAATAATAACAGTAAATTATTTGATACCACAACATATATGGAAACATTTCCTCAATGAAAAACAAATTGACAACCTGACATGTTTTAAAAACAAACAAATAGCATTTATATCTAGTTTTTGGTTAAAACATACCTTCATTATATATTTTTGCCTTAAGGAATAATTGTGTTTTTTATTTTGTTTACTTGTGTATCCAAAACTTGTTTAAAAATACAATCAAATTTTAGCCACAAAAATAACTAAAATCAACATAAAAACTACTGCTAAAGAAAACAACTGTACTTGGACTTAATAATAATGTAGAGATTGTAATAATTTTCCCAGGTCCATTTTTTCAGTTAATTTACATTTTTTTTGTTGTTCTTTAAGCTGTAGCCATATTTGGCCATATTTCTGTCAAGACATTTATTCTATGAAATCTTATCTATCTTATCTATGGAAACAGGCTGACTTTTTAATAATTACTTACAATCATGTTTGGGTTAGTCTTTGATTTAGCTAATGGATTTTTCAAAGTATATAATACATTTCCATATAATCTACTTATATAAAAACTATATACAATATTAAAGTACTTAAGTATAAGGTACTGTTTCTAAACATTGTTACATTCATTAACATACACAAACACTTTATATCATAACAAGGTTGTTTGTTTATTGCACGATAATAATAATAAGGTGCTATAATTAAACAGAGATTTTGCAATAAATAGACGTCAGTCCAAAGTAATATTAACGAAATCTAGGCTGTACAGTAACATTTTATGTCTAAATGTCAAAAACTGTCGCCGACTGAATAGGACCTCGACTCTAGTCGCGAGCTTTGGCTCCACCTTGTGGATATTATGAAGAAGAGCATTTTAAACAGTGTCAAAATACTTCCTGTAGTTTATATAGACATTTGCCTGGGACAGCTGTCAATAAAGGACCAGATTAAGACAAAAGCTAAATATGGATAAACTGTATTATTTATCATGTGTTTTATAGCTGTTATATTTTGTAATTCTTTTGTGTTTTTTATTTAATAGTAATGTTATTTCATACTGTTATGATCATTTGATCATCAATGATCATTTGGCTATTTACAAGCGTGAACATTTACTATATTTATGAGCTTTGGTAAATTTTAATAGAACAATATTCATTTAAAACATGTGTTGTATAACTGTGTTTTCACAATATTTGTTGAGAAATGTAAAGTAATTATAAGCAACTTTTCTGGTAACACAGGACCCAGAACAGGTTGCATATGTGTCCCTTGTTATTGACGCATTCAACAATGGACATTAAAGCTGCTGTCAGCAGTAGGCAGCTAATGTAAGATATATCTGTGACATTGAACTGCAAGAAGAAACAGAAGAAATGACAGCTGAGTTCTTGGTAGTTGGTAGACAAAAACACCTTGAAAACAAATTGGTTGCATTCTCTGAAAACACAAAAAAACAATGCTCTGCAGAGGGATGTTGTTATATGTGTTTAACTTTTCACAGACATAACTAAAGACTAAAATGTTCTGGTGAGTTTGTTACATACACAGGTCATACTACAAATGACCAAAGATAAAACTGACAGAAACTGTTGAGTGTTTTTGTTGAGTTTAATTTTGACATTAAAGTCCTCCCTAGTGGTATTAACAGGGAATACGTTTTCAGATCACGTGGTCATGTCCTAAAACCAACTATTAACCTCATATAAACCATAAACCCTCATTTTAAAGTCAATAAAAAATGTACAAATAATTTTATAAATTGCAAAAAATAAAGAGTGCAAATGTACTCCAGTAAATAAATAAATAAGTAGGTAAAAACTAAATAAAAATTCATCTTCTTGGTTTACTCTGATCTACAGTAAAGCTAAAACTACACTTTATCATTTTAACCATTATTGCATAACTTGCAACGAGAACGTCCCAATTCTGTTGACTTAATACAGAAGCCACAATACAATCTCATGCCCAATATGTTTATGAAACCATGGCAACGTTTAACGGGACACGTGTTACAATGTTACGTTCCCTGTGAAACCATCAGCAGTGATGTTTCTATAGAAACACGGAATGTAGCGTCATCATTTTTAAACGCAAAGTCGCGCCAAACGACAGGCGTGCGCTTCAATCAGTCTTCATCTGCAGCAGCTGCTTCTCTCTCAACCCCGAAAGGAAACTTTCGACCTTCGCTGTGTTTTTCGCTTTAGGGCGAAATGCCGTGAAGCTCTGTACATGTGTTTTATTTATTTGGGATTTCTTTAAGATGCAGAAAGCTTTGAAGAAGTATTTTGTAAACATGGACGAGTACCTGGCCAGCATCGGTCTCTACCGAAAGATGATGGCGAGAGACGCGTCCTGTCTGTTTCGAGCTGTTTCTGAGCAGGTTTTTCACTTTATTACGATGTGAAACTGTTTGTGTGTCTGTTTCAATGAAACTTGAAAATGCTTATCGTGTATCGCTTATCTTGTGAATGTAGTTGATATAGAGTGAAGCGAACACACCTGTTCAGATGTCCATCGTGTTTTGTCCAGCACAACTGATGCTTTTATTTTGTCTTAAGCTTTATTATTCCCAGAATTACCATCCAAGAATAAGAAAAGAGTGTGTTAACTTCATGAGAGCAAACAGATGCAACTTTGAGCCTGTGAGTGTATTAGGATATTTGTATAATCCTACAGTATAAGCATCATATCAGTTGTGTAAGCGATTGTTTTATTGTTATTGTGTTTGCAGTATGTTGAAGGTTCTTTTGAGAAGTATTTGGAGCGTTTGGAAGATCCCACGGTTTGTATTTAGACATGCATCGTAACAAATAGACTCCAAGTTCACAATCGGTGTCTGAAACTTGTATGTTTCATAGGAAACCGCAGGTCAGGTGGAGATAAACGCTTTGTCTTTACTCTACAGGTATGACTGACATCAAATATAGTCCCAAACCTTTGTGATCGTTTAGTTTAATAGCCTAATAGTTACTTCGAACATAGTCTTAGATGGACTGAATTTAAGGACGTTGCAAGATGTGTTGCCAAATGTTTGTTTTCAGATTTGCCTGTTTTATTTTGATGATGGATGTGCTTTTGATCCTGAATTCAATGATATAACGTAATATGTGGCCCAAAGTACAGCGATAACTGCATACCCCACCTGTCTTTAATATTTCATTTAAAATCCACAGACATTATTAGGTAGTTGGTTGTCCTTTTGTTAGATATATAACAGCCTCTGTTTATATGAGAACCTATTAATGAGTTGTTGTCCACATATTTTTTGACTTTTGGCCATGTTCGTTCAAGTAGCAATGGGACATTGATTCGAGTTCTTGTTTAGTAGAGAATCCATTGCAGTGTGAAGTCAAAGTGATTTGAAGTGTGTATCTGAAAATTCTACTTTCTTATGTGAATGGTCTTTGGGCCAGGCGGTGTTTTGTCATTTATAGGTATCCAGGTAAACCACCAACTGAGATTGCAGAGGAGGACAATTTGCCTAAGGTGAGGACTGACTGAATGAATCGGGTGATTTAACATTTAGAGTTTATAATCCAGTTCATATTTAAACTAAGAATAATTGCATAATGGTCAAATCTAAGCAAATCAGAACATGCGATTGGTGCATATTGTACTTTATTGCATATTGGATGTCTAGTTTGTTTAGCTGACTGAATCTTAATAATTTTATGCCATTAGTCTTATTCTTGAAATGCTCTTTTCTAAGCACCTGTGTTCTGAATGCTCTGTGTTCCTTAGGTTTTGCTCTGTTGCTCAAACAATGGTCACTATGACATTGTGTACCCCAAAAACTACCCGATGGATGCTGCAATATGTCAAGGTGAGTGAAAGATTCGGTTTGCAGTGTTGGCAGCACCAAACATTTATCAATTGTCGTATTGGTCAATTGATAAATGTTGGTAATCAAAACATGGTAATCAAAACTTCTGGTATGTTTTTATTTCCAGCACTGTTGTATGAGCTGTTGTACACTCGTGTCATGGGCGTTGAGGACGAGGAGCTACAGGTGGCCCTGGAGGGTTTCAGAGGAGGGGGTCGGCGATACCGAAACAGCCATTCAGTGTGCAGTGAGGACGCTGGCTATGACGTTCCAGAGGAACGCATTCAGAGGTCTTCTGTGTCCTTTCTTGTGCATTATGACCAATAGCTGGCTGGTAAAAATGCCTGTTTACAAGTTTTGAATGGCTTTGTGTTTTTAGGGAGGAATGGGAGCCAGGCGGTCACAACCGTTCAGATGATAAAGCCAAAGCTGAGGAGCAGAAGGTGAGAAAAGGCCGAATTCACACGATTGTTAAAACTGTCATCAGTGTTTGACACGCTGTGTCCGCCTCAGGCTGCAGAAGGGTCAGGCAAACTGGCTCTGCCATACAAGGTGCTGAAGGCTTTAGAGCCAGAGCTGTACCGCAACGTGGAGTTTGATGTGTGGCAAGACTGTCGCAAAGGTTTGTTTTAGTCTACTGAAGATTTTTGTAAATGTAAACATTTTCTCTAGTTTTCAACATGCCAGAAGGATCTATTAAAAATAGATGCCAGTTTGTTCAACTGTGTATAGTGTTTATTGACATACTTTGTGGTTATTCTGTGTTACAGAGCTACAGAAGACCGATTATATGGTGTTTGCTGGCAGGCAGTATTTTCTGGGAGATAAATGTCAGGTAAAAACCCTCAAGTCAGTGGTTCACAAACACAATTCTCTGTGTGCCCTTTACTTTGTTCCCTTAGATACTAATATTGTAATGGGTGTTTTTGTGTGTGTGCATGTTTTAAGGTCCGTTTGGATCCAAAAGGGAAGTATTACAATGCTTTCATACAGGAAGTTGGGACCCACACCACTGCTGTCACTGTGTTTATTGAAGAGCTCGGAGAAAAGTAAGTTGTTACTTTCTCCCACAAACATGTTTTTAAGGATCTCTAAACATCATCTCTCATTTCTGTAGGCACCTGGTTCCTTTGACCAATCTGAAGCCAGTGAATCCAGTGCCAGCCTGGAACATCACACCAAGCAGGAAAGGAAACTCCTACAACCATCCAGATCAGTACGCTGGAGATCTAGGTCTGTCTAGGGTGGATAATATGGTCCATCACTAGTAAATATCAGGCTTATTAACTGGGTTCTTCAAAATTTCATTATGAATTTACCTTCACCACAGACCCAGAGCTGCGTGGGCGACGACGGTTCTTCAAGAAACCTCGTGGTAAGGAGATGTTGATGGCAGTGTCTTACAGTCGTCCTCAGCCTGGCCTTCCCCCTCGCCTGCAACCCGGCCAAGGAAACCTTCATCCTATACGTTCTCCTGGAATGCATGGCCCTGCGCCTCCACCCACAGGTTTGGCCTATGATCATTACCGACCCCACCCACTGCCCAGACCAACGCGAGGGTATGGACCACCAAGGTTAGGAATATGCTTTACTTTTAAACATGGTGTCTTTAATGTCTATGAGTGATGCTTCATAAGGATACATGCGTTACCAAGAATTACTATTCTTGATCATTGAATGGCCTTTACATGTATTTTATTTTTTTTCCCTTTTTGGTCATTCCACATCTGTTCTTGTCAGAAGTTCGACCCGATTCCTGAACAGGCACCATCTTATTGGACCAGAGATGGCTTATTACCCCAGTCCAAGCAAGCGCTGCTACCAGAGTTTTGATAACTACTCGTTCAGGTCTCGGTAGGAAACTTCTGACATCATTGTTCCCAAAAGCTGCCTTATGCTTACAGTGTCAGGATAATGGCTTGAAAGGCAGCTAACAGCGATCCAAAGTTAACAGTCTGTTAATTCCAATGATTGGTAATAATTAATTGCAGCTAACATAGTTTAGCTAGCAATCAGCTTGTCGGGTACAAAAGTTTAGTACATTTCATTTGTTGCCAGGAATATATGGAATTATTATATATTTTTCAGTTACTTGATTTGACAGTAGTTATTAATAAGGAAGCAAGCAAAGAAATTGTATGTTTATAGAAGAAGTCGACGACAGATGCACTCGCTGAATAAAGAGTGTCTCAGCTGCGTTCCTGAGCCTGGGGAAGAAACCCAGGATATGGAGGGAAGTATCACCTTCTATGAGATCGAGGAGACTGACGAAAGCGCATTCACACCAATACCAGTGAGACATAGTCCTCCTACAGTCACAGTTGAGAATATGCTGAAGTCATCTTCCTGTACAGTGTTTTACTTGTATTGTTGTGACTGAAGGGTCAAGCAGTCCCCGGTCCCATTGTTCCAGGGGCCACTTACTGGGTGCCAAGAGTCCCAAGTCCAATCCCTTCATCAGGCAAGCAGCCCATGACATCATCAGAGGAGGACCCTGATGAAAGAAGCACAGCTGGTGACCAAGGTAACTGACCAACACTGTCTCATGTTGTGACAAATTGTGATGAACGTTAACCTGTAATTGTTGTACAGGTGATTACTCTGAGGAGTACATCTACTCTACCTCAGGTTAGTTTGTGAACTGCGATGTCAGTGATATTTTAGCATGCTGCACTTGTCAGTGATGGTGTTTAGTGTGGATTAATGTAAAAATGCATCATTCTTGTTGCAGAGGCTGGATTTCAGAGCCCATCAGTGTATGCTGCTGCAGCAGAGTCCACGACCAATTTGGTAATAACTGCTCAACTTCATTTTCCCATATGTCCAGCAAAATGCTAATACTGCTAGTGACAGTTATATATAATATAGGCCCTACAGTTCCTATTACTAGACATTAACAAAGATTGTGTACAGTTAATGCAAAAATGTATAGGTTGTATGTATACATAAATGTATGGATTAATATACATGTATACAATGTTTGCATGGAGTTAATTGGATTAAGGTTTGCTGTATCTTGTAGACCATTCAGGAAGGAGGATCTCGTGCCGGTTCACCACAAGAGGGTGTTGCTACCTACAGTTACTCTCAACAGGCATGCAGTAGACACTGCCCCAATGCAGTTTGATAGCCACCACCAAATTGTTCTGTTGTGCTTCTCCAATTACAGCTTTATACAGACTGATGCTTTATTCAACCTTCTCAGGTGGTTGTGAAGTCATCTGTCATCTCCTCTTCTCAGCCAATCAACTCGGCCCCAGCTGCAATCTTCACCTCAAACTCCTCCCCCTCATCCTCGGGGAGCTCCCAGTCCCCCCCAAATCCCCTGCAGCCCAACAACATCCTCACTCCCGGACAGCCGCCACCCCAGAATGTTCTGTGTAGGCCTGGTATGATTCCATCTGTAGAAATAAGAAACACACAGCATTTGTCTTAAAGGCAAACATCACAAAGCCGTTCACCTGTGACGTTTGCTAAGATGAGCATTATCATTGCTTAATTTGTAGTAAACTAAAACACCCTAGCAAGTGTATAACAGTGTGCCAAAAACACCTTAGCAACTGCATTAACACTACCTAGGCAACCAGTCACAACAAGTTAGCATAAGTTGCTTGCTTTTGAATAAACAAGCAGCACACATTTTCATTAGGAATTGATTCAATTAATTTGTATTTACGTTTGAAATGTAAATTAATTCATAAAAAGATTACATGCATGTAATTTGACTCATCCAATTTCTTGCAGCAGTTCCATGGTTTGTGAATGAGTTGGGAGAGCCGGTTGCCATGGCGCCACCTCCACCCTATTCTTATGACCCCAATGGCAGTGACCTTCCAAGAGGTCAGAGAACACCCCCTTCATTTTAATTTTCTTTGACCCTCAATGTTTGTCTAAAATTTAACATGTTGCTCTTTTCAGACTGCAAAGTGCTCCAGTATTATTACAACTTGGGGGTTCAGGTAAGTGGATTTGTGTTGTGGGGTTTGTGACATGCCTGACACCCCCTCTTAACTGTGGTAAAATCACTATTGCACAACTGCTCCATGCTAATGGTCTTGCGCTGACAAATGGGACTCAAAATTTTGACAGCCCTAATGACAATATTGACAAACTCTAAGAAGACTCATGTTGCTTAAGATGCATGCTGCGTTATCCTATTACATCTTTATCTTATAATTTTTCTGTAAGAGACTGTAGATGCTCAGCTCTACATTGTATTTTATTAATGCTTCCTGGAACCAACACTACTTAATATGGTGACTATTACCTTGTTGACTTGGATGCATAGAGGTTCTAGTCACTATCGGCTGTTATGTACTGTGTATATAGTTATATAGAGTTATATATTCTTCTTCCAGTGGTACCAGCAGACCTACTGGCACTCTGTGGTGCACATGCAGCAGGCATACCCACAGCCGGCTGCAGAAGCTCAGTACCAGCCGTACCAGAGCACCGTCCCCATCGCTGACCACACCGTCCCCCAGCCCTACCCAGAGCCTGTTCGCACATGTCCACAAGGAGACTCGCTCGGCAACGGTCAGCATCCTTCTTCTGCCATCACCACAAGCATCAAAACCTGCACACCCTCAACTGAAACATCCACTCTTACTGTCTATTCTGTTCTTCACTGTATATTTTCACTCTCCTCAGGCACCCCTCTGGTTTTGGAGCCCCCTCCTGCTGTGATCCCCGGCACTGTGTTCTACCCCCTGGTGCAGGAGCAGTGCAGCCAGCCACCCCTCCACCCCACCTATGAGCCATACGTCCCCGTGCTCTCCACAACGTACCACTACCTCACGCCCTGGACACCCGGTGGGGGCCCGCATCCGCGGGTCCACCACGCTACTTATTGCCCTTCCTCCTCCCATCCCCCCGTTAACTACATCACCACCCCATCACACCCCACCCATCTGGCGCACTCACAGTTTGTCTAAGTTGTTTACCTGTCAGAAATGTTCTGGTTTGTGTTGTTCAGTTGAATCTTTATTTGTTTTCACAGAAAAATGGTTATTCAGGGTCCTGCAGTGTTTTTATAAATGAAGAGGAAGAGATGTGCTTTTACCAGCTGCCACATCTTGGTTCAAACCAACCGCATCCCACTCTAATGTAATAAGCATGTTGGACTTTTTCCCCCTTATTTGTGGATTTTAAAAGGTGACTCGATTCTAAATGTGTTTAGAATTCCCTTTTCATTTGTTTTTACAAATGTATGTTCTCACACTTTATTGCAGTAGTTTAGCAACACAACAGGAGTTCGTACCTCAGAAAACCATTGTCTGTTGTTTTTCTATGTAAAAAAAAAAAATCACCTATTGTAGCTGCACAAATAAAAGAAAAACCACACCACAAGCTTTTCAGACCCATTTTCAAGCCAACATTCATTTCTGAGCTACAGAATCTACAGGAAACACTCACACCATTATATGTATTTGGATGTACAGAATGTCAGACATTTTGGTCTGCAAAATCTAAGCACATGGATTTTTAGAAGCTTGCAAGTTGGACAAATTTGTAGTCACTTCAGCTAATACTGTTATGGGTGGTATAACAGAAGCAAGACTTGTGTAGTGATCTTTACAGTAAATTTAGAAACATATGTAGCACATTTTACTATAGTTCACTTTTACTGTAACTTGATAACCGCATACCTAACTTCATACCAGCCGTTTGTTACCTTACTGTCATTGGTCCAAAGCAATGATGCAGGTGGGACCTGGGGATTTTCTACGTACTTTAACGCATAATTGTCTTTGCCAGTTTATTTCTATTAGTCACCATATTGCAAATGGTACTTTTATCACCACTATTTACTGCCAGTGTTAACAGGGCTTTAGTGATAGTATATGAACTGGCTGCTGCTAAGTTTGGTTACAAAAAATCTGTTTACGTATATAACATTCTTAACTCGGTCAGTTTTCTGAAGTGAAGTTCATCCAGAATTCATCCAGAGGTAGCAGTAACACTTTATAAAATGCATTTTTGTAGTTTCTGACAGACCCTTGATGCAAATGCAGACTGCAAAAGAAAACATTTTTTAACCCTTACAGATATCAGTTGTATAAGATTAGACTTGGTGGTCACAAGGAATGGAGAGATTACAAAAATGATTTAAGCCTCTATTTAAGTTCAGTTGTAATTTTGTCCCATACTTTATAAATGACAACAAAACATGTCCATGTCAAAAAATATAACATTTCTTGCAAAAAAGGTCTTGCATTTCAAAAGGAATTCAAGCTTGACGATTACAACATAATGGAAATTAGAGGTTGCTAATTCCAAAGAAACTCTGATGGGTCTGTTATTTGTGATAGATTTGGTTCAAAGTCCAACCAACATTATACAGTAGCCTAAATGGTTAATTTCTGCAGACGTCACAATAACAAAATGAAGCATCTATAGAAACAAATGTGTGAATTATATTAAAGTAGCTGCATAAGAATAGTTTAGCATATTTTAAGCATGCAGTTCCCTTTATGAAGAATTATTAGATGTAAGTGTATTACAAAGTGTATACAAAGATGCATATTTCTAAGCCCATTGTTACATCCATTTGCCAAGAAATGGTGAATATCGTTTGAACAAACTGTGATTGTGACAAAACTGCCCACAGTTACCAAACAGAAATGAGGACATCTTTCTAAAGCACAATGTGAACTTTTGAGAACAGCAGCTCTTAACACATATCAGAGTCCCTGTCAGTTTTTGGATTGTTTGGTATTAAACTTGGTATTAAACTACCACTTCTGAGCTCAAAAGTTTTGAAATATACTGGAGGCGCTTGGATGAACTCTTCACTAAAGCTTAGAGTTGCTCAGAAGTGAATAAAACTGGTATTTTATCTAAAGGGTTTATCAATATTTATTTTTCTCTTCCAAAGGGAGTAATTTCTCTTTCCAAACAGTAATTTATAATAAGCCTAAAAACTATAGTCAACTGATGTGTAAGCGTTGCATTATATATCCTGGAACAAACATGACATGATGTTAAAGTTTAAGGTAAGAGTTACTCTCCAATTTCAGTTTCACACGGAGACAACATTCAGGCAAGTTACTTCAGCCTGAAGTTACATTCAGGCATTGTCAGATTTTAAGAATCCCAACCAGCCTGACAGTCACATTTGTAATGTAAATTCCAGTGTTTGAAGGCTGTATAAACAAATACTAATTTACTAACTGCAGGTTGTTATAAAAGAATATTGAGTATAAGTGTCATGTTCCATTTGTAATTGTTCCTTTAACCTCAATGGAAATAATGAATCCAACTACAGTAGCTGCTGTGCCACTTCTACAGCTGGGTTGTAACAGACTCCTCTTGTTCCCAGCTGGGGGACCCTAAACTGTCACAGGGCCCCATCCAGCCCTGACACAAGTCATCACTGGAGGCCAGAAGTTGGGCGCTAGAGGCGATCAGACTGGAAGCACAGTGCAGTGGGGGAAGGGAGTGGCCAGGGGGCCTGAGGAGAAGGCTGTCTTTGCCATTGGCCTGTTGAGAAATGGACTGCATTGGGTTCTGTTCATTCTCTGCATTGTGGAGATGCAGCTGACTCCCCGTTAACGCTGACAGCGCCTGGGGGCCGTGCCAATCCGCTTGCGGGACCCTGTCTGAGATGCTGTACGCAGACTGTTGGACTCCAAGATTCTTAGGATCCGGCACATGTCCGTTCATGCGTGTCATCAACGTTCCCAAGCGTCGCAAGGAGTTTTTCTTGGAACGTGAAAACCGGTGCAGTCGGTTGCTGGTTCGGAAAAATGACGAAGATTGTGATATGTCTTTCCCCAATCCATTTCTTTCAGGACTGGCTCTAACTCGTCCATCCAAACCTGACATGGACTTGAAGAGAGTAGATACGCTGAACTGAGACTCTTTGCTTCTCCTGTAAGATTGAGTAAAGGAGGTAGATGCTTTGGATGTGAAGGACCCTCCCCAGTTCCCACATCCGTGTCCTGCATCCCCATCGCCCTCCTCCTCCTGTTCCTCAGTCTCAGATGGTTCATCCAGTTGAGTGGCTTCACTGCTGGATGAGTAAGTGCGGTGTGGAGGTTTACGGTTGCCCAGCAAGTCAAGAACCTCATAACGGAAACTGGAGATGTCTTGCTTCAGTTCCTGAATGAGCCACAGAGGAATGGAACTCAATTAACTGAGCAGAAACCACATCATCAAATTACAGGAAATACTCTGACTTATGTTGATAGCATTTATCAGTCTGAAATCTGGATGTTAATAAAAACATCACTTCTGGAAAAAAAAATGATATTGATTTTTAATTAAATATCATTTTTATAATAAAAGTAGTTTCTGTTTGTGATCTGTTTGATTAAAAAATTGTTTTATTTTCAAACTTCCTCAGGTTAAAACTATTTCAGTATGAGTTAATGTATTTATGAGTATTATGTATTTTTGTATTATGTATTTATGAGTAGATGAGATGCATTTGAAGCTATTATAAGTAGCCAACACATCAATTGATTTGTATAATGTACTCTTTGTATAACAAAAAGTGGAATTGCATGTTCAACATGCTGTACATATACTACAATTAGGCTAATGCTAGGCACTATCCCACAGAGTTTAGCCCCAACTTTTTTTTAGCCCCAAACTTCTTGTATGCCTAGTAAGGTCTACAATATCAAAACATAAAATGTACATGCACAAGTGAATGACCTCATCCTGACACGAGACAAATGTAAGTGCTGCTAAAAGGTTTAAGGTGCTGAAAAATCTTCACACCTTAAAGTTCTCCTCCGTCAGACCTTCATCTGTTTTGGCACTGCGGATCATGGCTGCAACGTATCGCTTCACCAAGTTTCTGATGACCTCCTACAAACAGCCACAAACAGGATGAACTGTGCAGCTATAATTTTGCTGACATATCCTCTGATCTCAAAATAATCAAGTTTCTTAATTAGAATTCACAAGGATTTTCTGTATCCTCAGAGGAGGTGGTGATATAATCTTGGAAGAGGTGGAATAAGGTGACTGGCTTTGAATGCGACAGGCATGTGCATGTTTTGCGACTTTACTTTAATAACAGTGAAAATCATTTTGGGCATATTCATGACATGCGTGTCAGCTAGAGGTGAAAATCTGGACGTGCATTTATTAACATGCATTTGCATATCCAATAAAGGACGAGGCAGCAGCGGCTCTCAAAACTACGCTATTGCATCACTCTCAGATGTTGGGGAGCGACGGCTAGCTGCAGAACTGCCGCTAATGCGATTTCCAATTATATACCACCTTGTGCTCACAAAAGCCATTGCTTTGCCATGCATTCTCTCATTGGCGACAAAAGGTCTGTTTTTTCTCCCTTGTTCAGCAACAGAGCGTGACAGCTGTGTGCTTTGATAATGCGCGTTCATTAAAGTGCTGTGACTTGCACCAGGCAGAGGTTGCAGGAGCCTGGCTGGCTGTGGATTAATGCATTAGCAATCAGCGGGGATCCTGCGGTTATACAAACTACGAGGCAAGACAAAGTGCAACACAATTAGAGGGAGTGCTGAATACGCGCTGATACGTGAACGTAACATTCGACACATGCTATCGAGAATCTTTGCAGCTTGTTTGTGTGATGTATAACGCATCGATTAATTTTACCATCTCATCTACATAATTACAGTCTGTTTTTAAGCACCTCAAACAATCACTGCTGGCTATGCTCTGGTAACTCATTAATATGCATGATACCCACAGGCTAATGATTGTTTTCTCATTTAAATAAACTGGCATTTGTTAATGTTAACACCGGGATCTAAAGCTAATCTATAATCCGATCTATGCAGCGTGCTGAGAGAAGCGACTGTCAAACTGTCAAGATACGATGAGGACAGGCTGAAGACATCACCTGGTAGTGCTGGTTCTGAATGAGGTTATCTGCATGTCTTTCCTGAAACAGAGGGAAAAAACTGTATTGAAAAATATTGCCATAGAATCATAGACTCATTTTAACAACAATTGTTGCACATTAATGGTTTATGATACTGAAAATTTAAATGCCTGACACAAACTGTTGATGACACACTTCATGCTTATTGGTAGAATATTGACCAGGAAGTCCCACCCCTTTCCTACCTCAGGCATCACAGTACTAATACCTCATTCAGCGACTACTGCAGTGCTACTTAAAACACCTGGTTTCTTTACTTTCAGTGGGTGCCTCTAGTTATATGGAGTCATGTTGTTTAGACAAACTCATTTGTCAAAATATTTATGGAAGTTTTGCTTCTTGTCCCAGTCACTCTTAGCTCAGTGGGGAGTCTTTGGCAAAAATTGGTATTATCTAAAATGTCTTTCTTTCTTTTGTACTGAAATTTTCATTTTATGTATTTGTATTTATTTGATGTGCTTTACACACTGTACATTAATGTAAAGCTACAATACACAATACAATAAAATTAAAGTGCTATAGAAATTAAATTGAACTGAATGGTCAAAACTATGTGGATACCAGAACACAACACCCATATAGGCTTTTTTACTCAGTTGTAGCTGCTCACGTTATTTTACCATATAGTGAATCTATAGCATTTAATATGAAAAAATTACAGTACTTCAGCCCTAACAATGAGTAACAATGCCCAACAACCAAGCAAATGCAGAAATAGGACACATTTTTAAAGACCAACAATGTGTCTTTTATCACTCCTCCCTGTAACAGCAGTTTACACACATTGGCTAAAACACTGGTTTGAAATTCAAAAATAAATGAGGCCAGTTTATGTAATCATTTTCAAGTCCAAAACTGTGAATTCTGTGTGTTGTGTGTGGGAGAATGTGGGTGAGTGAGCTTGCAGAAACAGTAAAGCCCACCTCACTGAGGAGAGTTCAACTGATCGAAAGATGTCAGGGGATTTGGTATGGTTGAAGCAAGGTTGCCTAGCAACCATCATCAGCTTAGGGCAGTTTGAGTCTGAACGGCCAATAGACAAGCCCTAGCAGGTTAAATCCAAACATTTCTAATGGAATCACATCCTTGTAGCCATTTAATAGGAATTTCTGAATGTTTATTTTGTGGATACATTTCTTAAAGGTGTTATCAAAGCAATCCGTTTTTGAGGCACAGCAAAAGTGTTTGTTTACTTGTTTTATACCTTTGTTTGTTTAACCATTTTAAAATAAATTTGATAAATTGGAACACTGTTTCATATTGTCAGCTGTCAAAAAGTGTTCCAACTTACCTGAATACATCCTCAAAAGAATAGCTCACAGCTAAAGCTTGAGGTATTATTAATGTCTGCCCAACAAAGCTACATGCTAAAGTTTATAATATAAAAATAGCTCTTAAACTAAGTTAAGCAATAACAAAAGGTGAATTCCCTTAGCGTTTAAGAGGTAAGTTTTGCTTTTTGTCAAGGTCTTTGGTATCTTTATTAAGCGCAAGATATGATGTATCACCCACACAGTTTACAGCATGAAACCACACAGCACATTCAGTCAACCTCGTACCGTAAACTCCTTAAGATTCTCATGTTTACACTCATCCTCATGCCTGGATTCTCCGTGTCCACACAGGCGGCAGTGCAGCCACACACACAGGTACCACACCGACTTCGGACTGGGTATGATGTTGAAGGGTGGAGGTAAGGTTCCTCCTTCGTCAAAGTAGCTCATCCACAGCTTGGTGCGAGCAAACTTCCACTCGATGTCTGCGTGATCCTACAGCAGAACAACAGAAGGCCGGTTGGGCAGAAGGCAGCGTGTTGAAACAGCCAAATGGGACAGTGTCCCAGGCTGGCTTTTGTTGCAGTGAAACTCTGCTTCTGATTGGACGGTTCATGTTTACTCAGAATTGTGTTTACATGGATAACAGTCCTCATTGTTATACACTTGCAGGGGTGAGCCAGGCTTATGTAGCTTATGTAAGAGCTCCCAGAATTAACATGCTGGAGTACAGATAAAAGCCCATCTCACGCAAAAAAAGTGTTACACAAAATGCTCGCAAACTGTTAAAATGAGATACTTATGGCTTAGATGTTCCAAAAATGCACTAAACACTTAATTCATAAACATGATATAAAACATTTTAGGGGGAAATTTATTTAAAATGAAGCCTTGCGTTATAATTATACATGCTAGTCAATCTTAAACCAGCTAAATCAAGTTCTTAAAGATAAATTACAGGCAAATGTGTGTTTAATTAGCATTCAGCTAAACTCTGCTTGACAGTCACGCTTCAAAGGTATGTGCCTTGTCCTTAAACTGACTTTCAACCCTAAACAAATGATGTAAAAACATTCAAATTTATGTTGAAGTGACTTGATGAAAACAATTCACAAAGAAGTTTGTCTAGGACTTACGGCAATAAGCTGGTAGGAGTTGTTCATCATAGCGATTAGCATGTTGAGCAGAACCACCAGTGAAATGACATTATAGGTGCCGAACATGGTGGCCCCCACAAACTCAGTGAACTCATGGCGAGCCTTTACATTGGTAACGTACAGATTCAAGAGCCCAAACACAGACCAGAAGAGAGACTGTAGAGTCTCAAACAGCCTGAAAAGGAGAGAAATGAAAGAAGATACATTATCATCTATATTTTTCTTAAACACATAAGTATGGTAAGTACAGTAAAATGTAAAAGTTCTGCTGTGAGACAGACATCAAAATAAACACTGAACACAAATACAATTTATGTCAGTACAACATGATTGATAGAACTACATACATACATACATGTGTGTGTGTGTGTGTGTGTGTGTGTGTGTGTGTGTGTGTAATGCTTTATTTTCTACAATTCCTCTCCTGTGGAGAGACTCATGAAATCCATTTTATAATTAAGCGACTTTGTGGGAATCCTTGACAATTTAGCTCATCAGACCTCAATAAGAAGTAAATAAAACAATTTTAAGCCTGTAAGGAAGACGACAGTTTTACCTCCTACCATTTATTGAATTAAATGTTTATGCAGAACTACTCTCATGTTTATTTATTCCTGTTGTGTGACACCTCAGGAATAAAAATAAAAAAGCAATACTTAAAAAATATTGCAATTTTTGTAAAAAATGATACTGTTCAGAGCACATATTAATTAAAACAATGTCTAAAATGTTTTTACTTTTACAAATTAGTTTGTCACCAATAAAATTAACTGTTAAAACTTTCACATTTCTAACACATTAAAATTACAAAAAATGTTTACCAGTTGTAGAACAGTAGTAATTTTCTTATACAAATACTGTGTATAAACAGTAACTCATTTGTCAACTTGAGAAGATAAACTGTCTCCAGCTACTGTCCATGAATGTTGAAATAAAAAAGATGAATGCAGACAAAAAAGGATAAACCATTTTTCAGCCTGTGATTTTTCTTCAAACAAATCAAATACTTGCTATCTTCTCAGGACTGGTTTGATATAATCTGGACTCATTAAATTCACCAGAGATTGATCACATTTGTGCTGCCTGCAGCAACTGTTTCTGTCACATGAGCGCTGATTGATGAAACACTTTTCTGTAATTTCTCATTGTCCTCTGCCATCAGATGATTCTGTAGGACTCATGCTATAATGTCAAATCTCAGGAAGCTTCTAACTGTTTAGGCTTTTATCTGGACCTCTGCGGGAGTTCAGAATTACACCGTGTGTGGCATCCCAGGCATATTATTTTCATCGATCGGATGAACCGAGATTTTATAACACGTGCCTCGCAATCCATCTGATTTCGATTATTCCCAAAGCTAAGAAAAATCTGCTGCTGCAGAGATAAGAAACCTGTACAAAACCAAACGGTTGCTTTTTCATCATTATCTAACCTCTAATATTTTCTAACTTGTTTACTTCTAGAAAACAAAGGAACTGTTAATGACATTGTTCTCCAAAAACAAACAAAAAAATCCATTGGGTGCTTCTCATTTTTTGTGCATCCTTATTTTTTTTACTCACTTCCTTTCCTCACGTTTTAGCTCCACCCCCTTGTGCAATGGGGGTGGGGACAAAACACTTCCGCAGCATACACCTGGCTATCCTTAAACTTAAATCCTCTGAAAGCCTCCTAACTCTTAGTTTCTCACCTCTTGCAATTAGAGAGCTGTCCTTCAAGAAGACTGAGTTTGATCGATTTCAGTATTGAAAGTGCCACATCTACTCACTTGTCTTCCACTCTGCTTCTCTTGCCACATTGATTATATGATCCCAGAAATAATATTGTTCATGCTTGAGTATGTATATGTCTAAGACAATTTGGTCTGGACACTTGGTGTCACACCAGTTAGTTGTCTAGGCTAAGGGTCCCACTAGCCCACCTGAATAACAGTTTGAACTAGCTTGAAGAGCATCTACTGTGGACCAGCTGACCACCAGTTTGTCCAGGCTGGAGAGAAGCTAGACCAGATGAACACCAATCTGGCCTGACTAGGAGCACAGCTACAAGCTTACAAAAAACATCTTCCACAGGATGACAGATGATAATGACTAAATTGTAATTTCAAGATGAACTGTTTCTTTAAACAATCCACATCACTCACGTGGAGAAGGCATTGTTCTGTCTCTCACAGCGGATTCCTTTACAGTGGTTGGGCTCATCTGCCGCCTGCGTCTCGTAGTAGAAGTAAAGCTGATTGAGGCCGTTGGCAAAGGCCAGCAACACCAGGCAGTAGATGAAGAGGAACTTGAGGATGTCCAACAGCATTCGGCCGAGAGAGATCTGCAGAGGGCCCAGGTGAGAGTTAGCGGTGAAAAGGGAGATGAGACGCAGCGAGCTGAAGATGTTGGCGATGGCGAAGAGAGCCTCAGCGATGAGGGTGGGGTGCCACATCTCCCAATCCACACGAGGGCGAGAGCTGTTGTACTGATGGAGAGAGATGTGAGAAATAAATCATGACATTGTGGTGACAAGCATGTGGCGATGACTCTACAGTGTGATTCTACAACTATTTGAAGAATAAGTCAAATCTTATTGTGTTTCTCTGGAGGGCTGGTCTTAAAATGCATAATTCACCCAAAATGTATGATTCACACAAATGTCATAACAAATCTGTTTTCTTGTGTAACTTATTATCAATGTCAAACTCCAAAAAGAGCAAAAAAACATAAACAGCATCATAAGAGTAGCCCTATAKARCCCATASCTTATATTCTGTGTGTGTTTTTTTCTATTTTGTGTTTATTTTAAGTGTTTTTAKAATGTTCATGTGTTGACTATAAACTCTGTTCCTATATTTATCTACCTATATTTATGCGTTCCATACCTTGTGACTTACTTACAGTGACTTACAGTGCATTCAATTTGTTTATTAAAAAGTGCATTCCCTGGAAATCAAACCCATGACTTTTGTGTGGCCATTGCAATGCTGCACCAATTCAGCTACAGGAACATTATGTTTGGAGTCACATAAATAATGAAATCCATTTAAATAATGACAGAATTTTCATTTTGTGTGAACTGTTTCTTTAAAAACAGATCTTAGTAAAGCTACCTAATGTAATACTGGTTCACATTAACAAGATCTTGTTTGAGATAATGGTATCAACCTTAAAGTAGGCCACCATTTTAAGAGATATAGTGGCCAGATAGAGAGAGTTCATGGCAAAATCCATTAGGTTCCACCAGTCATGGATGTACTCATTAAAACCTCCATCCCACATCTCCTTAATCTCAGCCCAGATGAAGCCTGCAAACAAAGTTAAAAGAAAATTATTACTGAGCAGAACATCCATAGGTCACAATGAGAAAGGTTTATTAACTTTTCCCTACTTTGCTGTTTTTCACCTATAACATTTAAAAACCACATAAAACATTTGTAAAGCATGTGTTTACATTTTACTGTACATTACAATGTCATTTCCACTGAGGTACATAATAATGGTAAATAATAATTTTTTTAATTGATGTCTTCTATGCCCCTAGTTTTAATATATTATATATTTATATATTTTTGATATATGTGATTAACATTTTAGTGTTCACACAGAACAATGACGTTTAAAGTATAAACTTCAAAATAAAAGACCTAAACTTTCATTTTGAATTACACTTCCTTCACCGCACAATGACATGCTTTTACATACAGCACTCTGTGAATATTTATGTTCCTTCGCTCAGAGCAGACAGAGAAGTCATTTGGTTTCACAGTGGCAGGAATGAAGCAAACTGTATTCTCTCTGATTGCACCTGTCCTCCAGAAGTGATGCAACTGGCATGATTTACTTCACAAGTCCCCACTTGTGATCTTCTGCGCTTGTGTCTATTAAGAGAGAAAACCTCAAGCCATTCTGATTGAGCTTTGATGTAATCAATTGTGAACTGAAGCTTGAGATAAGATTTCCTCTACTTTTGTCTTGAGGTTTAATAAATAATGATATCAATAATTCATGAGTATTCAATCACTCCAGCCCGTCTACTGCAGGGTCTATTTCCTGTGCATTAGGCAAGTTTTATTGCTTGAGAAATGAGGCAACTAAATTAATATTACAGACAAACGTTTCCTCATTATTCCAACTAAATGAATATTTCAAACATTTTAGCATTTCGTATTCCAGCACAGTGGCGCTCAACAGTGATTGGTCGCTTTTTTATTGGCCGCGGTTTCTGAGGTAATTTTGCCATTGATTGTCTCCACTGGGATTCCAGAAACTTCTTCAATAAAGAGTTCTAAGCTATAAACCAAACTGACGAGCTCTGAGATGACAACAGATATGCTTAAAAGATGTTTGACAATTTGAAAAAAAAAAGACAACAAGGCAGGTACAAGCCTGCGAATTTAACATCTTAACATCTAGTCCTACCTAGAACCCAAGGTAAGATCATCCACTCTACAATGGTGGGTGGAGGTCCCTGTACGTGTAGATCGGTTTGTACAATGTGCTGTGAGGCGAGGAGTAGGAGGAAGAGGAAGGTCAGATAGGAGGCAGTGTGGCAAATGAACTTGATGAAAGGTTTCTTGATGAAGACCCCCAGTGTGCTCTTTGGAGCCAGAAGGTATGTGAGGGAGAAGACTGGGAAGAGCAGGCCAATGATGAAGCAAGTGACAAGTTTAACTGCCCAGTGACGTCGTCTCCAACCTGGGAAACCGTCATACCACAGTGTGGCCAGCAGCTGCTGACAGTTGGGCTGAGCTACAAACTGGAATGGGCAAAAACAGGAACATCTGCATTATTATACACACAGTTTTAAAAAGCTTCTTTAGCAGGTAAACAGGTTTCACAATGAAATCATACTGTCACTAAATTAAATTCTTAGACTTTTCTAAGTAGCCAGACACTTAGCAGATGTCCAAACTTACCCTACAATTCCTAATACACCACTTAGTAAGGGGACTATCGCCCTGATGTAACCTGCAGTTAAGTGCACTGCAAATGAAATCAATGTCTGCATTTATTTAAGTCACTTAATTTGAGTTGAGTACTAGTTATTAAATATTTAAATCCGTTTTATGTGATTGCTGTTTTCCACAGCCATCTCATACCAGTTTAAGTATGTCAATATAACGTTATGAACTTTGACATAATGGAAATTTTTAGAAATATTGCAGTATTTGCAAATAGGGTATTAAAATCTAACAAAGCACCACTCATATCTAAATATTATAATAAACTGCTTGATGTGTCTTACAAAAGATGAATGGGTTTTGCACAGGCTGGTCTACCCAAGCATATATACCCCAAGACTTCTGTCTATAATGTGTTGAAAAGTTTACTAAAAAATACAATTTCCCTCTCAAATAAATCCTGACGCTACTAAAAATGGTTCCCTTCAACACAATGCATCTGTAAAACGATGTGCCTGTTCATAATAGTTGTGTAAACAACATTTCTCAAATCCCATTTTCTCCTGCCGCCTGACCTACATAGCTTTGTGATGTCATTATGTTCTGTCAAAGGAGACAGTTCCCTTGTGAGTTCCCATTGCAACTGCAATAACACACCTGAACTGTCACTAAAGTACTGTGAGATTATTCCTTCATCTTTAAACAACTGTTCCTATATAGACCTTTAAACACAAACTAGTATTTCCAGTGAAACGTTCCAGTTTATTTTCAGGAAATGTTTCAATGTCTTGGTTTAGTAATTTCAATCTATTATAATACACCTTACAGCAAGAGATACACTAGAATATAATTAAAATCTTTGCATAAGAATGATAAATACTTTCTATTGCTTTGGTGGTGGAGCCAGAATGCCATATTTATTAGTGTGTTGTATTAGTGTGTTTATTAAATGCCATATTTGTTAGTGTGTTGTAGTGAAACTTAATTGGATGCCTGAAGAGATGACAAAAATTCACAGGTAAGACACGCTTTACTGACATTAGCTTTATCAAAACAATGTATTTTTAATTAGATTTTTATCATAAGCTGCTTAAAAAAAGCTGCAAGGGAAATATGAGTTTGTGCTACGACTGCATCAAAATAAATCCTGTTTCTCATGATCTAGAAAAAGTTTTGAAGTTAACTTACCCGTGACTTTGATCTGACTGAGAATTAAACTCAGGACCGTCAAAAGAGTCACAGAAACATTAACTAGGCCCCTAATTGGCAGAATCACTGTTTGATTTTTGAAAAACATGCGTACTAGCTTCACTTTGAGTTCTCTCCATTATTTTCTCAATTCTCTGTAACAGACTGCACCTTAATTTGTTAAATATAAACTACTATCACAGTGAGATCACATGTAAGTATGACAATAAGTCTGTAGCTTATGTAAATGACTCACAATAAACTTTGTAACATCAACATTCTTTGCTGTTTCTCAAAAATCAAATGTGACATTAATAATCAGTATGCAATTGAAGGGAACAGCACATTGAGATGATGCCAATAGCAGAACTAACTGATTAGTTGTTTCTGGTAACTAGCTGCAGGTGCTTTGTGTTAATAATGTACAGCACATTATTAAATTTATAACTCTTTATGCAGGATTTGAATCTACAACCATTTGTAAACATTTCTGATTACATACTGTCTTGCCCTGGTTTCCTGCAAAGCTAAAACTAAAAATATTGTGTAATGCAAAAAAAGTAAGCAAAAATGTATATTTATACATTATGACATTGTATATTATAATATAGTATACAATGTATAATATATAATATTAATATATAAATAAATGTATGATTTATGTTTTATATTTAGAGTTTTGGTGTTAGGCTAGTTTTGATTGTCCATTAAAATGATTTTGTTATCTCGCTCTTGCAACCCTCTTGAGATATATTTAATCACTAATCCACCCCAAATTTTAATATTTTAATATCCTTCATGAAATGTGTCAGTCTTGAATACTCGCCTCTTTCTGATGGTACTTGATGGCTAGTTTCAGCTTGGCTAGGTCTCTGCACTCGCGAGGGTCCAGCTCATCACTGTGGTCATCCCGGTGGTTGAGTATCGTCTCCAGCTCACGGGAACTGCGCGCCTGATCCAGCAGGTCCTTGGCGAAGAGTTTGCACTGCTGCGAGAGCTCGTCGTACTCCTGCCGGAATTCGTTCTCCACCTTACTGAGCTCCTTCAGCTCCCAGCCCAGCCTGAAGGCCGTGAGGATGGGGTCCTCGCTGGAAAGGGCAATGAGAGAAGGACTGGCGAGTGTTTTGTAGATGTTGAGACGTGAACGGGAATGTCGCAGACTGTCCACTTCCGAGCTCGACACACATTCCACGCAGTCACAGCGGATCTGGTGCGGCCGTGGAATGGTGACTTTTCGCTGGACTAAAAGTTTGATTATCTCGTAGTTGTTGGTGTGGGCAGCCAACATGATGGGCGTAATATCAGGTGTGAACTCTGAAAACTGGGTGTCCATCATGAGAGAAGGTACCTGTGTGAGAGAAAACAAAAGCAATAAAATACTGAAAGTTGTGCTAAAAATAAGAAATCACCAGATTTATTAAATCTTTGCCATTGGCACAAAGTTTACAGTTGCATCTAAACATTTTATAGGCCAAGTTTCGCTGTGCATTAATTTGTACGCTGATGCTTGCTAACCGGTGTTAATAAATCATGTTTATTATGACAATGTGCATTCCAGCACTTTAACAGAATGACATGTTTTTGCAGCATAGTTTTGCTCATTTTGGATTGGAGAGGATGTTTTGATCACTAAAAGTTACAGTGTGTTTTTAAATGACACAGTACCGCTATTTTATCTCATAAGATGAAAGAGAATAGAACTCTTCGTGATGTGACCCATTTCTGTCAGCAGCCACAGATGTGACATGCGTTCACCCTGATCTCTGTACTTTCATTTTACTTGAAAAAGGTGAGTAATTGAATGTAAAGACGTTTCCTAAAGCACCGTACATTTCCATAAAAGCGCTGAAAGCCATGTGTAGCCAGTGCATGCAAATTAATTGAAAGGGTTTCAAACTCTGCTTTCCTGAATTTCATTTCCAGAGAAGAAAAGTGTGTATAGATTTTTTTACATAACAAAGCTTACACTGATAAGATCTGAAGCTCAGATCTGTCTTTTATTCTTTATTAAATAGTTCTCTCTTAATTTACAGTGTTGCTCATATCAGTTCAGTTAGAATTTTGATAGTTTGGTAGTTTGATAGATCGATATTCCAAAACAACAGTTCTGGCATTGGCTTCACTCAGAATTACATGTGTTGGCAAAAATACAATAATTTGCCATGTTTTGCCTAGTAAGTTTTTAATTCATTATTAATCTCTTGTTTTTAGTGCCTGTTGTTATAGGAGATCAAACAATTGTGCTGCTTTCATCACTATGGATGTGGCTGCAACCATGAGGCTGTAAACCTGCAACACTCCTGCTTGTAAAAGCAAAGTTTTCCCAAAGTTCTCCTGGAATTCCGATGAATGAGAAACCATGAGAAACCATCAGCTGTGGCTGAAGGCTCTGTGAAAAGACATTTTAAGACGCAGCTGTTTGCTCAAACAATGGCAGCCCTGGTGTTTTAAAAAGCTGGAAATCATTCCTTGATGTTTTCCCATAACGGATATCCCGCCATCACACACCTGTTTCTCGCCGGTGAGCTTCCTGTAGGACAGCAGTAACTCCACAGCTCCCACCACCTCCTTGCGGATGGCGTACAGCAGCGCGTCGCCCATGTGAACGCCGTGACTCAACAGCAGCTCCATCACCTCAAGGTTCTCATTCTCGATGGCAATGAGGAGAGCGCTGCGACCCAGAGGGTCCAGGCAGTTGACGTTGATGTTGTAATAGATCTCCGCCTCCTCAAGGGCCTGTTTAACTCCAGCATAATCGCCCTTCTCCACCGCTGTCAGGTACGCCCGTTCCTTCGCAGACAGCTCCACCTCCGCCCTGACGATCTGCAGTGGAATCCGGTCGCGGTACGGCGAGTTACTGGCTTTCTTGTAGTACAGCTGCGCCATGGGTTTCACGAGGATGCGGCGACGGGGTCAGCTGAGCAGAGATTGACAACACAGCCAGTTAGTGCTTCACAAGTACCGCATTACTTTCAGTTTATGACTGTTTTTAAAGATCTACATTTGTTGTAATTAAAATACTATGTGAACTAAAAAAATAGTTGACATTTTTACTAGTATTTTATTGTATGTTTGTTTTTAAAAGTGAAATGTTAAACATTTATATTGTTACAAAACAAGTGCAACAGTTTGCACTGACCCTACACTGGAGCTAGTATCACACTTGATGCATATAGATGGATGGATGGATGGATGGATGGATGGATGGATGGATGGATAGATAGATAGATAGATAGATAGATAGATAGATAGATAGATAGACAGACAGACACACACACACTTACGGTTCTACAAATGCATGACACAACAAATAAAATCTGGTTTGGACTTATTGAGCTAATAGTTTATATACGTTTAACAAAAATACCCAATTGGTTTGGAGTTGATTAGGATGAAATAAGTCTGTATTTAGTCTATTTCTGTTCACTCACTCATGAGACACATCTGACTCATACATGCTTCAAAATTTCCATTTCCAATCTGTTTGGTACAAAAATGCACCTGGGTTAAATTTTCTTCCTCATGGGAAACAAGCATATAAATAATACAGAATTATCTATTTGTTACTAATTTAGAGATACATAAGTTTAGAGATTGAGTGAAAGAGGACAGAATCTATTCACTTTCACTATCCATTATCCATCCATTATTACTGTTCCTTACCGGTGAAATGATATTCAACCTTTAAGAAAGACACAGATTGTACATTAACACTTGACTTACAATTGTTTATGCAGTAAATTGCTCTTTTTGAGCAATTCTGGAATTTTAAATGACGACTGGATGAATCATAAATGTTGTGCTTCATCTGTAAGTCAATCTGGAGATAAATGCAAATGCTTTGCTTATAATAAACTATGGAACATTATAAATATTCATTGTGCTGTGCCTGAGGATGATTCGCCTCCAGGTTTGATGTTCCCTCCCAGGAAGCAAAGAGGACTGGGGAGACAGGTGGCTGAGGCTGTCAAACTGTGACGCGAAGAGCGTCTTTGTTCACGCTTGATTGAGCTCTGATTTCCAACAAGTGCTGTTCACTGCAAGTGATTGAAACTCGTTCCGGAATCATCAATCTGAAGTGATTTCACTTGACAACAGGGGTCAATATCTGTAGAGTCAATAGGTTTCACACCGGATGGTAACAGCGCGTGCTATGTTTGCTTTGGCGTCTTATGTGCTCACAGATTCTGTTTTTAATATTTTTGGTACATTTAGCTTTTTAGTAAGCTAGCTGCTGAGAAACCCAATTGATTTGCTCTATTGGAGCTCACAGGTGCCGCCACTGGAAACAGTTGTTGTGATACAGAATGAAGCACAATGCGGTTAAGACCAGAATACAAACTCATCTTGAAATGACACTCTAATTTCCTCATTAAAAATCTTGTAAAAGCATAAATTTCACATTTTTCCTGTTAAAGATGCTTGTGCGTGAAAATGCAAGGTTTAATTCCTTGGGGTCTAATTTCCATTCTACAGAGAGTTTGTTAGCAAAATAAGAATTGTTTATGCAAGAAAATATGCACCAATTTTTCTGTCTCGTGTCTCGTACACACTCTTGTAACATGAAAGACAATGTCTCTAAATATCACTGCACACCATTATCAATCCATACAACTATTTGATGTTTAGACACACCAGACGGCAGGTGCTCTAACCCGCTTGACTGATTAACTATTAGGATGGATGGCCTGTGTTGCTTTGCATTAATCTGTCTAGCGATAGCCATCTCTAATCGATATCCTATCCTATTTATTGAACTTGTTAGCATGTTGTGGATAAATTTAGGGTAGAAGGTTGTATATAAAGAAGCAATTTGTCCCAAACTACCACTCAGATGAATAGTAATGTAACATTACAGTATCATGGTCTAGTTTTAAACCTGTGCATATTACTACAGCTCTGTGCATCAATGACCAAATAATATTAACATAATTGAAAGTGGTATCATTGTTTACTGAAATCAAAGATTGTCAGCCGTCTAAGATAATGATATTTTGGTGACACATTTAAATCTCCAACAATGTTATCAAATATTGTTAAATATTAAGGTTTGTAAGGCACAACACACTGTACTATGCCTTATTAATATTTATTTATAATATTAATTTACATTATTAATGATAACTGTAAGATATAGTGATAGCACAGCACTGAGTCTAACTGAGTAACTGATAAATCTGTCATCTGCCACAGATGATCCTTATTATTTAAAATCACAGGATACATAAAATTACCCCTGAAAGCTTAATTTGCAATAATAACAGGTCCTGTTTAGGTAAAAAATATGAGTATCCTGCATTCATTGCACTCACATCACATTTCACTCCTCTTGGCACTGAGACGCGTTCGACTTTGCCAAAAACACAACAGCTGCCAGCTTTCACTGTGACCCTGTCAATTGGCGTATCATAAAGTTTTATTTGATGCACTTTACACTCGTGTGCGCGAGAGTTCATTATTTCATTATGTAAGATGGGAGACAGCCTGTTTTTCCCATTTGCTGTGTGGTTCTTCACACCTCGCTGCTTCATAAAGGCTGAACAAGGCTTCCACAGGGAATCAACCCCATGTTTTATTCAGCGTGTTTGTAGAACTGGCCTGACACCTTAGTTCATTAGTGGGGTTTGGCAGCGAATATACAGACATGTGCAGCTCCTTTACTTATACACACTTTAAAACTGCTTGTGAATAAGAAACAATCTAACATTTGGTGCCAAACTACCTGGCCTAGCATACCAAGTCTAAACTCAGTAAATCACACCCAACTGGCAGTGCTGTTTCTGTGTATAAATGATACACACAATAATGGTTGCCAGACATAGAGCTGCCAGTTGAGTCTGGTATTGAGTTGAGCTGTGATATTCTAAATGTTTTAATTCATTTATTGTTACGTTATTTATGTTAAATGTTACAAAATTAAATCTTTTTATCAGCCCCAAGTGGAACTTGTTTCAATTAAATTACATTAATCTTTCATTATAAACTTTTCTCTTAAATAAAATTTGCTTTCAAGAGATTGGATATCCATAAAACCTTAAAATAAGGAACAGTTGGGAGATAGATGCAGTTAAAAGTGTGTGTGTGTGTGTGTGTAAGGGGAATAAAAGATTGAAAATAGATTGTGTTGCCATATCTTTCAACAACAAGAATTTCTCATTTGAAACTAAAAGGCACAAGTCAAATCTCCTGTGAATCATAAAGGCTTTTGCCTCCAGCAATAAGCAGTAACTGAGCTTTTTTAAAAAGAAGAACTAGACCAATGCTTTGATTCTGACATAGTGATGGAGGTACACGGCATCACACCCTCCACAAGCACCTCACAACATCCCAAAGCGTCTGGATTCATTGAATGTGTTCCATGAGCATCTGCTGGCATTTAGTGTGAACACACATATTTAGATTCACTCTGGTTTCCCACAGCAGCTGTTTGTTGTTCCCACTCACTCATTTCTTTTTGGTTCAATACAGTCGAGATTTGAGGCAGGGATTATAAATGCCTAGAGATCTACTGTGTTTAAATTGCCTTTAATCATTTATGCCCAACAACAGAAATCTTAGTTTTTTTATCATCTTCCAAATGTCTTAAGTTGTGAATGTTAGTAAAGCAATGAATATGAAATACCTGTTTTGGGGTATTAAAATATTTCAATGGGAAGGTCAGGTTTTAGTTGGTGTCTGTGACCAAATAGCCAAAATACAGCCTGTAAAAGCTTATAAAATAATAGAACAGCCAGGATTCTAAGGTTATTGGAACTGATTACAGCCAATGGAGTTTATAGGCAGAGCACCACTTTGGAAAACATTTAGGAGTGTTATGTTTAATGTAAAGCCTTAAAAGTTTAAGTTTAAAAGCAAAGGAAATATACATTGCATAAGCGTTGATTAAATACAGTATGGTCAGACTAAGTTACACTGATTAGTGTCAACAAGTGAAAGCAGAATAGACTCCAAGACAGAGTTTTAAGTGAACGTGAAGATAACATGTTTTTTACACACTGACGTCTGATGGCAAACATATTTCGTCAACACAGAAATGTACTGAGATCACAACAACTGATATCAAATAAGGTCAAACAAGGTTGTTTGTTCAGCGCTTTTTTTAAAACACACATTTTGCCCTGAAATAGATGATACACAGATGATCACAGTTACTTCAGCAGTGAAGCATGAAGTTATGAGCGAGTCCCGCTGCCATGATAAAAGAACTAGGTCAAGACTGTCACACACAGCAGGTTTGCTTCAGTTTCCTATTACAATACCCTTTAGATGTTGTGTCACTCTCCTAAAAACTAACCTCAACTGTGGAATGTGATACTGTGGGTTACATAAATGTAAATTAGATAAGGTGTCGTGTTGGTCTTAAAACTATATTTCTGTCAAAAAAGTCCATACAAATCAGACATAGATGATCATAAGTTGTTTATGCCACAACCCCTGTCCTATGTTTAATCTTAATCCTGAACCTATTCCTAAACTCTGATTAAATTCTGAAACAGTAAAATTGCATTAGCCCAAATTGTTCAAGGTTAGCAGAGCAAACTTCTGTCCTACAGCAACAAGGGTCACCAGTAACCAGAGACATCATGGTTTCAATTTTTAAAAAGGCTTAAAGAAAAGACAGGTTATCCACCATGTTAGGCTGGTTAGTATTAGGTAAAGCTAGCAGCTGGCAATAGCATTGGAAGTGTTTTTGAAACCGCAGCTCAAACATGATGCTAATTAGACACAGACAGCTGTTTACTACAGCATATGGGAGTCAGTTTGCAATTCCATCTCGCTGATATTTTCCTCTCTTTCTGTACTGATGGCTGTAACTCTATGGAGCTGCGTCACAATTCCTGCGCTGTTGTATTTCCAGAGCATCCATGACAGGAGACAAAAAGGATCCAGCAAACACTCGTTTATGTAAAACCTGCCTGCTGCTTTGTTAAAGTGACTCACAGTGACATGCACTCAGTAGACATTGTTCACTGCAGAAAAAAGGGTCATTAGCCAGACTGGCCTCATCCAATCATTGCTATATGATGCACTGACATCATGTTGCAGTGAGGTGATGTCACATGACAGGTTGAATTATTTTCTTTGGGATAAAAATGGAAACAGGTAATAGGATCCTTTTTGTACAGACTGTATATAGCCCTTAGCAGCTGAATGTGACAACACAAAAGTTTACATTATTAGTGTGAACAACAAGTGTCAACAAACATACTGTCCAAATAAAAGTCATTGTGTACACAAAACAGAATTAAAATAATGGAAAATAATCATAATTTTTCCAAAATAATTAACTGCCACTAAATCAATCATACAATGCAAAAAAGTGACAGTCTGCATATTAATAACAGTTATGTATGTTTTCATACTGTATTAATGATTTAGTAGGCAGTATACTGTACTGTATTGTGCACTATGCAGTAAGCATTGTTCCAATATTTAATTCCATAATATTGAATGCTGAAAAATACTGAAGTTTGCCCAGTGCTAACAGAACTGTATAGATGTGGTCGTCTATTCCATATTGGATTTTAGTGCCCCCCTCCATCCCATCTAAGACAACATTCCTGGTTGTTATTATCACAAACTCCCCTCCTATATAGCGGTGATAATAGTTCCTGTCACGTTTGATGCATAACTAGCAAACAGATTTTAACAGTAGCCAGATGTACTATGTTTAACTAAAGTGTACATCCACTCTGCGTTTGAACCGTTCTGTCTACACTACCTAACAATGCAAGCGACTGATAGTCAGAGTGTCAGGAACTGCTTAATAAAACAATTTTAATGCATGCAATTAAGCAACATGCATGCACTGTTAACAGTAATGATCCAATTATCAACCACACTTTGAGTGATAATTGAGCATTTGAGACGCACCCTGTTGCTGTGTTACAGTTTTTACGCTAGTGAGATGTTCTTGGAAACCTTTCATTTATACAACTCGAGCACAACAACACTGTAATTGAATGTTAAAATGAAGTTAAATTAAACCAAAATGATCAACGTTCGAAAATCTGTTACGAATCTACAGAGATCTAAATATAATAATCTAGAACTGCTAAACTGACCTAGAAATGTACTTACATAAATTACTTACGTAGATTAATGTGAAAATGATGAATAAGAAAAGGACGTTTAAAAATTTTTTAAAATCTTTAACCTCTATAGCTGTATATAATTATATACCTGGCCATTTCCTGAAAAGTGCCATTGGTTCCTGAAATGTTCTTGTTTTTGTCACTTCCATTACAAATGGTTTATTGTAATACTACATATGTTCTTATAGTGCTTATTTAATGTTTCTATTTAATCCTAAAGTCCAATTATTTCAATTTGGTCTAAGGTTAAATATAACCAATCAATTTGGTATAAGGTTATATACAACTGATATAATTTAAATAAATAATTGACTCATATTATATCAACACAGAAAAGCTGTATAATATCCAGTTTGAAATATTGAGTTTGTCCATGTCAAAATAAATGTATACATATAATGACATAAGAGTAGAGTTGACAAATACTGACAGAGTCTGAAAAAAATTTGATTTGAAAAGCGTGATATTTTAATTCAAGTAGTTTAAAATTTAAAAGTAAATTTAGGCAGAAAAATATTTTTTAAATTACATTATTAAATGTCAGGGCTACAATTCCATTTTACAATTGTGTTCCTGTAGCCCAACTGGTAGAGCGTTGTGTTAGCAGCGCAAAGGTTGTGGGTTCAATCCCAGAGAATGCAAGTACTGTAAAAAAAAATTAAACATTGAATTTACAATTGAAGTCGTTTTGGATAGAAGCGTCTGCCAAATGAATAAATTACACAGGGACATGCACATCTGATTTTATAATCTGTCATATAATGTGACCAAACCTAAGACAATGATCATCATAATAGTATTAAATAAAGGAGACACGCATGCTTTCCAGTGAATGAGCCGCTGAGCACCAATGAGAGCGCTTCATTACACTCTTAATAACCTGTTGAAAGTCACACTATACATGACTGTGGACAAGCGGTTATCTGCTTGAGATCACTTCACTATATCCCCATTGAAATGATCAGCCGTAAATAAAATAATGATGGTTATTTAACGTTGTCATTGATACAGGTTTTCTGGCCTGAATGATGTTTTGATTGTCAAGAATTTCAGAGAGATCATTTTGTGCTGTAGTCTTGCTTTAATATGTTACTGTATAAGCTGTTGCTTATTACATAATTTGTAATAAGATATATTTTCAAATCTTCTCACTGTTACATCATCCCTTCAAAATCAAAGGTAGTAGCAAAGACATCTGTTGTTTTGCAAAGATATCTGTTGTTTTCATTTAGAAACAACCCCACACACATATTTGAATTCGGTTAAAAATGTCAAAAAAGATTTAAACTGGTATGCATGCAAGACTAGGAAAGTGTTCTCACCTGGCATCATCTGTCTTACATGTTTTATCTTCCGTATCTCACCAGTGCATTTCAAGATCATTTCGTTTCCGAATGCGTTCGTGGCGCACCTGGTCGTTCGCTCCAGAGAACAGCCATTGAGGGGTATTAAGCCCACCTCAGGCACTCCATTGATGGGTCACAGTGGCAGACTTCCAGCCTGTGGTTTCCAGCTGTTTGCTTTGTTCCTGGTTCAGCTCACCCTGATGAGGAGGAGAGACCTGTATTCAACCCCACATCACTACAAATGAAGAAGGGGAAAAATATCAGATCTCAAAAAACGAGTCAAAACAACTGAAATTTGTCCAGGTTTGTTCAGGAGAAAATGCTGATTCCAATTTTGTGCAGAAAGCTGTTTTCAGTTTCTTGTTTTAATGTGTTTTGTAATCTTCCTCGCTGTCTGTCGAGGTTGATAGCCCCCTTAATGGTGCCGTGAGGGTACAGGGGGCTTGGCTCGTGCTTGCCTCGGTTGTCATGGTTGCCGGTTGGAGTGTGGCGTCTCCTGCCCCTGCTTTACCTCCGTCTGTCTCCATGCCGCTCCGACTGTCTGTTCTCTTGTGTGTTTTTCTTTCTTTTTTACCTCACTCGCTACTCTCTGTTTTTCAATCTCTCCCACCCTCATGCAGCATCTTCCAGTTCCCCCTCTCTATTCTCTCTCCCCTCCTCCTCAGCACCCAGGTTGTTTTCTTGTTTGTTGTCATGTTGTTTTTTTCTCCTTCTGTCTTAAAGTCTTGCTGAATGTGACAGTGGCTATTGCCTGTGTCTCACATTCTTAAAGGAATATTTTACATAAAAATGTATATTCTGTCACCAAAATAATTAATATTTACACACTTCTGTTATTTTTTTAAAACTGTATGAATCTTGTTTGTCCATGGAACACAAATGGAATTTTGAAAAATGTATACGCTGCTCTTTTCCATACAATAAAAGTGGATAGGGACTGGAGCTATCAAGGTAAAGAAAAGGGGGTAAGCATTAAAAAGTACCAGACAATTCATGCTCTATATTTCAAGTCATTAGAAAAATCATTCAGCAGCAATGAAAGTCATTCAGCAGGCATTAGAATGCTATTAGTGTTTTTGTCCTGAGAATCTGTTTTCTCTGCTTGCTGGGAATGGCAGGAGAACTACAGATGCAAGGCTGCTGACAGCTCAGCACAACAGAGACCCAAACAAGTGTGTAGAGCAGTTGGGAGATAGATGTAGTTAAAGGTGTGTGTGTGTGTGTGTGTGTGTGTGTGTGCGCGAGTCAGCTTATTAGTCTATTTAGAATATAAATCTATTTAAGTGGTTGATCACTTGTCAATCAACTGCACTACAATTAAGTGTATTTTGCAGCTAATGCTAAAATTTGCGTGTCCACATTGTCACTCTACTAAAAATCATTTTGATGATTCTCATTCAATCTGGATAAGTGTATATGATTAGGCTGAACTCCTGCCAAAGAGCCTGAGGATTCTGTTAGATAACACCTGCCCACTAATGGATTCATCCATGTCATTTAATAATGCTTGAATAAGTGCCAAGTTATGAACATTTCAGAATGATTCCTTCTTTAATAGAGTATAATTCTGCCTTCACTGCAGTATCATTTTTTATGCTTCTGACATCAGTTATCGAATCAAATAGGAGTTTTTTTTGTAATGGAAAAAACTGTAGCAGTGACATCATGCCACACAGTTCAACCCAAGGGCTGTAATCTGTGATGGGTTATTCATCTTGTCTACAGTCGCCGTGGGCTACAGCGTGTATAATATATGACTCCTGGGGCCTTGACAGTCACATTGTAGTACCAACACCACCATGTTGATTTTCCTACATATTTTTCTGTCTCTTCATACAAACTTTGTTTTGTTCATAATACAAACAGCTTTGGGTAACGCATACATTAGACGGCACATTGTGAATTCACTTTGTGTATGAATGCAAGCACAGAGTAACTCACTGTGAATGAACACAATCCTATTGGAACAGTTGCTGAGACAATTTTTCTGAAAATATTTCATAATCTAGGCATGAAAGAGGCTTATGGCTCTGTTTCAAAACATAGTAAGCTGCATGCCTTGCCAGTATAGACTTTCCAAGTCTATTTCCTCATAAGTGATTAATTTGAAGTGCTGTACAAAAGTAATTTTAAATGCACTCATAATTAATTTTAAGTTTGCATTATTCTATTGCATACAGCTTACCATGTCTAATAAGACTGTAATACATAGAACACACAAATATTAAAACAGGATAAACCAGTCTAGTCTTTTGATTATATTGTATTTCATATCAATACCCTTTTGTATGGAATAAATTCTATAGTTGATTTTAACTATAGAGTATAGATATAATCAACATTTATCCGGTCTTGTTTGCTGTTTTAATGTGTATTTTTACTGAGATGTCATATTAACATTTATGCCTTTGTTAGATGCTTTCATCCAAATTGACAAACATTAAATTCTAGCTGTTCATTTGATGATTACAAACAGACCTGGTGCAGCATTTAGGCAGACCCAACACTAAAACGAAACACACACACACCAGTAAACAGTGTTAGTAAGCAGTTTAAATAGTCAGGGATTACCTGCGTGAAGTAGAAATTCAGACACAAGAGGCTGCGTCCAGCTGTGACAGAGCAGGAATTTTGAGGGATTTGACACAGGCCACACTCTGAGACAATCGGCTTTGACCGTCACTGAGGGAAAGTCTTGCTTTTGCAGTAAAGGGCTTCTGGAATGTGGAATACCAAACAGCTGACACAGTTTAGCCTTAGGCTACTGGCACACTTGATATCTAAACACTGAAACCCAGTTTTAATTTCACTTAGTCTTTAATCAATATCTAAAAGGTTAAAATGTATTATCATGTTTAAAAGAAACATGTATGGAAGTATATTTAAGGCTTTTTTGGCCTACCTTCCTTGCAGTAGTTATGTTTACGTTTGCAGTAGTTAGTTTACAGTAAATGCTCTGACAAATGAAAATTAAATATACAAGCATTCTTTGTAGTTTGTTAAAAACAGAATGCATAATAATTATAAAAGAATTAGCAAAATGCATAAATGTGAAGCATAGTTTGTCACACCCCAGGACATGTCATCTACTCAGAAGTTACTTTTGAATGTGATATTTATCGGTGGCAGAATAAAAGCAGTTTATTGCTACATTGATCGGGTCACTATAGAGACTTGATGAGATCAACTTGATGAGACGACTCAGATTATTTCAGAAGCCACGCTGTTAGATACTTTCACTCACTGAATGAATTCATCTGTCAGTAGGACATTTCTGCAATATATCTAAAAACATTCACTTAGACATTCACATTCACATCTCCAGATGTGTTTCAGTATTATGTTTAAGACAAGATTATATTATATGACTTAGTTGTATAATATAATGTTACATAATTTAATCTTCTATAATTAGCAATGTAATTTAATTAAATAATAAATCATGGTAAATAAAAAACCTTCTTTGGCGATAGTCCTCTAATTTACCCTCTTTCACCAATGTACAATTCTGCCTTATTTTCCCTGTCTTTTAGTAACAATAAAATATTGAAGTCTTGGAATACAGGAACAGTGTGTTATCTACAGACCGAACATGTGCTGCATGTGCAGATGAACTGAGAAAGCACTGAGTGAAGTAGGAAAAAGGAAATGGTATTTATCCGCTATAGCAGAGAGCCGCGCTTTAGTTGTTCTCTTTTGGAGGGGTGCAGAAACGTATTGCCTCATTAACTTCAATTGATCTCCAGTCCTGGTGAATTGTCATTAACTCACACTGCAGGCAAGCAAATACTGAAACAGTGCATGTCACACTGAGCTGCAGCATGTGTGAGACACGTCTACAGAAGAACTACAGCTCAATGCCTGCTTAATAATTCAATAAAAGGACCCGTAATGACGCCCTGTGTTTCTGTACATGCATTTATGATGAGTCCTACAGTAGTGTGATCAGATATGTAAAGGACTGGAAATGTATTGATGGACAAAGTGTCAGTTGTCAATCATGTTCATTGTTTAGTTTATTTAACACAAGGTCCAATATTTAAAATATAGTTTGTGTGTGTGTTTCTGAGACTATTTTGGCTTTGGGGACTGAAGGGGGACTTTGGCAATTGGGAACAAAGAACAGATTTTAACTTTTATTTTTTAAACTTTGTCTTTATTCCTCAGTTTAAAACACAAAAATATCTAGTATCTAGTACAATGAAGAACATGTTTAATATGAATAAAACGAGTAAAACTATGTAACTTTTTATTCTTTCAGGTTTCTAGTCATGTTCTGGTGATTTATGTTGTTTATGTGTGTGGGGGGGCGTCTGGAGGTTCGGGGTCTCCTGAGGATGAGTGGATACGTCCAACGGCAATCAGACAAGGTGATGACAGGGTTCTGCGGTCAATAAAGCTATTACCCACCCAGTGAGAGACAATCCACCTTGTTTTATATAACACATCTCAACTACACAAGAAGATAAGCATGACAAATTGTGTTCTGGTACTACATCTGCCAGAAACACATTTCTCATTAAGTCAAAAACTAATAATAGGCTAACTTAGTAAACACACTGGTATCTTGTAAGTCATGCATTTTTAAATACAGCCACCAGGTCATGTGACTTAATCCAAGCATAAGCCTGGTAGCCAATAATGAGGTGAAAATGAGGCTTTATCCAATAATTGGACCAATAATCTGCTAGCCTGCTGATGCTGTGATCCATCTATTATGAACCAGCCTTAATGCGTTGAATAAAGCTAATGTGTAGTTAGCATCTGTTATAAACACACAGTCCATGCCCTACAGAGAGTAGGGCACTTGCTAGAGCACATCTCCTGGAATACCAACTTCCTCTGCATGATATCTACATCAGATGATGCAGATCGAGAGTTGACAAGATCATTGAAGACTCCACCCGCCCTGCAAACTCACTTTTCTGCCGGCTGCATTCTGACTGACACTTCCATGGTCTGATGACCATAACTAAGAGACTAGCTTCTACGTAGAACATCAGACTCAACATAGACACAGGACTCACATTTTTGTTTTTTGTTCTTATTGTTATTCAGTTTGGCAATAATAATTATAATAAGTTAGAATCATTTTTAGCTGACCAGATTTACATTTCAGATTTACATTACTTATTAAACTGTGTATGTGATATAAAAATCTTGGACCCAACTATGGTTTTAATGTTCCTGGTCTGTTTCTAGGTAAATGTAAAATTTATGGACATAAAGCTGCTTTTGAACACTCCTTAGAAACTGCCATTTGTTTAAAAGTCTCAAGTAGGTTTAAAGACCTTTATTCAGCTAAATGCCAAACCATTCAGGGTGTCTGACACCCAGGGCTTTGTAATAGACACTGAAATTGAATTGGCTTCCCACTGGCTCGCATAGCACTGTCATCAACCAGTCATTTTTGATAACAGAGGCAGTGAAGGGACCAAGCAAAGAGGATGGGACAGTAACTAGCCCTGTTACCTCACAGGAAGATTACCGGTTTGTTTTTGTGTGAAGTTTGCATGTTCTTCTTGTGTCAGTAAAGGTTTCTGTCAGGTTTCTTTCACAGACATGTTGGTTAGGCAAATTTCCCTTCACTTATTTGTTTAAATTAGTCATTTCATGGCATTAATATAATTGTAGATGCTGGAGTGGTATACAACAATGAATAGTAAATAAACAATCATAAATGCATAGATGGATGGGTGAATAAATAAACAAATAGATGGATAGAGGGATAGATATATACATAATGTATAATAATGTATTATTACTGGACCAACCAACGAGATTTTAGGGCCAGTACAACTGACTAAATCTGACTGAAGGAGGCACTGGTGAATACAAAACGTGAGTTTGTGTGACGTATAATCAGACAGTGAGGCTAATTTCGTCACGCTAGACTGCGTGTCATTTTCACTCAATACCCCAAAGCATTACATTAACCTTGGCATAAATCTTTCTGATTTTAAGAAACAATAAACACTAACCTCTGTTAGCCTGAGTCATGGCACAAAAATCTGCACAAAAACCTCCAGGCTCTCCGCAAATTTGTTTTCCTTTATTACAGTGTTTATATCCCTATAGATCTCTAATATTAGTAATGCTGAATTAATTTGTCACAGAGAGAAAACTAAACAACCTTGTCAATGAAAGAAAGCACAAATGCATAGAGAAGATATGTGATAGTAAATGCATTCATCACAGAGGGAAAAAAAGCTAATGGTGTGAAAGCCAAAGTCGCTAATACCATGATAAATACAGAGACAGTGAACAGATGAAGTCAAACCTACAACCAGGTTAAGTTTAGGGATCTATAACAGCATTTAAAGTATTAAAGATCGTGGTTCTAAACTAAAGCCAAACATCATTAATAATACAATGGAAATTTGAGTTTTAATTGCTGATCAATTTAGGTTCAATGAGCCATGGAGTTCATTTGTGTCATTACTAGTGATAGTTATTTTATGGTATTTTGCCATATTGATATATTATCATTGATAACATTTTGAAATGATCATTCCTCTTTGTTTCAAAATTTACTGGCATCAGTCTATAGTCACCATTGAAATAAATTTTGATTTTTAAAATTCAGCAAAAAAATTCTCTAAAGCATTTTTTTAATCCTATAACATTTTTTTAAAAAAAGCTTTAATCCTATAACCAACCTGATCCTGCCTTTAGAAAAAAAAAGCCTGTCTGTGGCTACAGGGTCTGATGAATAATTCTCACCTGTGCTACAAGATGCTTCACATTTATCCTCTATTGACATCTAGTGTACACACCTCTCATCACATGTATCACATTGTTTGTAAAAGCATTTCACTTTCACCTTAAACTAAATTAACACTCCTGAGGGGAACCATTCCTTTAACTGACAAATAATCACAAATCACATTTTGCAGATAAGAACCTCGACTCATTTGGAGATCTAAAAATGTCATGTTTATTTCAAATCACAGTGTTACCTATACACAGTAACACAATCAAAGGTGCAAATAAGAGCTTTCCCCAGCTGAAGTTTTGGACACTTGCCTCCGGTTAACGTTGAAGTGTCCCCCAGACACTCTACACATAAAATGATCAAATACAAATCATTCAAAAATACACAAATAACTTGCACGTCACAAACATCCTTTCGACAACGCAGGAAGCTTATTAGGCCAAACAGGAAAAAAAAAAAAAATTGTGCATCTTAACCTGGGAGAGAAGAAAATAAAAATGTCAACCATACAGAACACACCACCTTAAATAGTTTTAAAAGAGGATGTACTGCTACAACTGTTATGCTTCTGAAACGTGGGAATATTTTGCTTTTGCCAATACAGTTTAATAGCAAGCTCTAACAGGACCACCAGCAAACCCAAAAAAGAGAGCCTGGTTGTCTAAAGTCAAAGCTTGCATGCATTGGGCATTTTCCGGGTTTTTCAGTGTATAGCAGCCTTAACACCAAGACTTGTTACAACCAGACTCAACAGAAACTAACTGGCAGTTAACATATAGATCTCTTACTGCCCAATTAGAAGGAAAAAAGAAAAAAAATTAATCTAGTCATCGCTGTCGTCATCATCATCCTCTTCTTCCTCCTCTTCATCGTCATCCTCATCGTCATCGTCATCATCCTTGGGTTTGGATTTGGCGGATGACGCTCCTCCACTTCCTTTGCCCTTTCCTTTGTAGTCGGCCACGTCCTGAACAAACAGAAACACAAACTTGCACTATATTCACTATGACAAAGCAGACCAGAAAACATGTCCATTTATGACAAACGCATTTGCAGACTTGGCAAACGAAGACAAATATTCATTGGTCAATTAAAAGCAGTACCAGCCACAGTCCTTCACAAAATTTTGGATATTATAAAAGTATCACAAGTCCCATTTCAGTACTTTTCACACCTCCAATTTAACACATTGACTTCATAAAGTGGAAAGGTAGTGCAAACAGTGTAGGATAAACATGAAGTTTTTTTTTTCTGTAGAAATTACATACACAAATACTTGCATACTGCATTTGATCTTGTTTTGCTAGTATATAAATATACTATTGGTCGCCAAATTAATAGACTAGCCTCTTCAACTGCACAATTGAATTCTTTTCATTTTGACTGCCAAAATAAACAGGATTGGTGTATTACACCTGCAAGGGGTTAAAATCTAAAGACAGAATTGAGCAATAATTGATCACTGGATAATGCTTTAATCTATTATAATAATGGCTAATTTGTCAACCACACTGCTCCATTGAAACTGTCCGATAAAACCATTAAACATTTTTCAAACACAATCTACTACAGATGACCATCTAAAAGGCTAAATAGGAGCAATTGTTAAGAAATGCCGTTTACCTTCTGATACTTGTCCTTCAGTTTGCTGGCCTTGGACAGGTATGGCTGCTTCTCGGAATCAGACAGATTGTTCCACATCTCACCCAGCTTCTTTGCTACATCCCCAATGCCCAGGCTTGGGTTCTGGGCCTTGATACTTGGCCTCTGCTCAGAGCAGAACAAGAAAAATCCTGACCTGGAAACAGAAACAAAAGTCTGCACGTTTGTTGCCTTTTATTAAACACTGCCTAAAAGATGCTTGAGGAACTTACGGTGGTCGTCTGGGAGCATTGGGATCCTTCTTCTGTTTACGCCCCTTCTTTGTGGCTGGTGTGTAGTTCATCATTTCCTGGTCATACCGGGCCTTGTCCTGTTTGGCCAGGTCTTCAAACTTAGTCTTCTCTTTTGGTGACATTGTCTGAAACATTCAAGATGCCGATTCAAGATCATCAGCTTTCTCCAAATATTTTGGTGTTACGATACAGACGCCTCAAGACTCCATTCCACTTACCTTCCACCGCTCTGAGCACTTCTTGGAAAATTCTGAGAAGCTGACGGTGACACCAGGGTTCTTCTTGTTGTGTTCCTCACGACACGTCTTCACAAAATATGCATAGGCAGACATCTTGCCTTTGGGCTTTCCTGGATCACCCTTTGCCATTGTTACTGTGCCACTCAAGTATCACTGCACCTGCAAACATATAGGAAACATGAAAAATCATACATTTAAAGTTAAAAACATTAGCCAAGAAAATACCAAAGTTATCTTGCACCTAAGAAAAGTCCACCTATATACATATTATATTATAAAGATTCCAACTGGTTAGAAAACACTTAAAATGCATATACATATTTATTTTTCTTATTTTTTTATTACGTGCCTGTTTAGTTTACTGTGATCCCTGGCCCAATGTATCCTCAAACACAATTTATCCATCTATTTTGAGCAAAGTGGTAAAAGCAGCTACCCTTCATTTGTTACGCTAAAGCTTTGCTACACTGAGAGCACATTTCGAAAACTATCAATTCTACGCGTGGACAGTTTAAGTGCGCGCGCCGTATATTGGCCTCGTATGCAATCAAACTCATTCATTAAAATGGCCTCTATCTACGGCGAGGAATAACTACTTGCACACGCTCCTCATTACAGCAGTTTGTCGAAAAGCATCATTTAACTAGTATTAAAGCAGTTATTTTAACACAAACAGTTTGAGTGCTTGTATGGACGCTTTGTGAGCGGCGGCCCGCATTTGTAAAGTTTTACCAGTAGCAATCGAACTTGCGAATCCTACTATAGCGAAAGCGCGACTAATGGATACGTTGTGCGCCGTGACGTTCATCTTGCACGTATTATCTGATTGGTTAGATTACAGGAGCACGGGGGGCGTTTATAAACACGCGGACGACACAAGTCACGTGACAGAACACCAGAAGCCAAACAGGAGACGCCGCCTTGTTAATTAATATTCATGAGCTGCTCCTTCCTCATGGTAGGATATAATACGTAAATTAGTACCCGGCACAAACCCGTTCGTAACAAAAGGCAGAGTCAAACCAGCCATGACTGGCATTGACAGTCAACAGCGCTTTAACAGATCAATCCTTGTCATAACTTGCAAAACACACAACGGTTAAACTTACACAAACGTTTCATATCAAACACAGCGTCCGGTTATGCCAAACTTCGTGACAGCATTTCGAGGCATTTAACAGCTCGCGTTTATTTGAGACAGGTTTTAACATCGCCAGCCATTTTAAAGCACGTTCGTCACCCAACTTCGTGTTAACAGACAAATATAAACACTTCGCGACGTGGCAACGATAAGCAAATAAACGATAAAAACATTTACCACGCGTCGTTTGTAACATTTAACTGGAAAATTAAAAAACACGGATAATTGTATATAAATGTCCTTTTTTAAATGAGCCTTTCTGTTAATAAAATACTACTTGTCGATGGCTACAAGGCGAAAAGAAATGTTTTAAAATGTAGCGTTTCACAGATACCTTCTGATAACGTTTGCCCTGTCGTTGCTTGTTCTCAGTCACACTACGGCCTCGCGCTTCCTCTCTACGGAGCAGCAGCACACAGCCTCGCGCTAGCTCACCACGAGACCTGTCTGATTGGTCAGTCCCGGTACACGTTTAAAACAGCCTCCACAACTACGGATTGGATGAAGGTCTATACATATTCATGCATGGCTTGCCGCCATTGGTCGAAAACAGAAGCCGCCCCCTTTATTCAAAAACCAACCGGGAATGGCTGTCAAAACAACCGAGTTAAAAGATCTGCTGGGAAGCACGTGTTAGACGCAGTGTAACGCGCTGTGGGACCGTCAGTGCGGTAGCGATCTTCTGTCCATCAGATGATGTCCATCAGAAGACATCTGCTGGGGCACCATCATCTGTGAGTAGATGGTGCCCCAATGAAAAATGACAAGAGAGACAGGTTTTGAAAGCCATGACCACAGGAAGTGACTGACACCCAGGTTAACGTGGAATATAAAGTGAATAAGCAATAGCACAATTATCCACAACCATCCAAGGTAACATTAATGTCCATTGCACCAATGGCGCAGGAGGAGTTACACACTAACAGTCTTCTGTTGTTAGTGCAAACAAACTCACACTAATAGTTGAACCAAACGTTGACATAACAGACAACTCAAACAAACTGCAATGTTTTGAAAGCAAAGAACCACACTACAATATACAACATACGAGAACTCTTGAAGGCTTAATGGCATATTTATGACTAAGAACAAAGCATTCAAACAGCATAAAACAACATCTTCCCCCTGAAGACTAACTTAAAAACAATCAACACAAGTTAAATATTAAAGTTGTGTGTTTTCTGAAACAGGATTCAGTGACTGTCCAATGCAACTGTAACACTGTTAGTGTGTGTAGTACAGTGCTGTTGGCCAATGGCAGGATACATCATTTCCTTAAGCTTCCTTTGAGATTCTCCCGTCATATGAATCTTTAGAAATTTCAGCTCCACGTTGATCCACATTGAAACACGTTCACGTTTCCATCTTTGGCTTATAGAGAAGGAGCCAGTGAATATATATGTACGGGCCACCTGCTGAAGGATCTAATCATTTATACATAATGTAATAATGTTTATTACTATTTATTATATACTATTTATTATTAATGTTTATTATTATTATTATTATTAAAGGTTTTATTAAAACTTATTTAAACAGCCTCAGTGCTATGTCGCACATCAAAGATACATAGTTTATGAGAATTAATCAATTCATAGGTTATTGGTTGTGTGTATATTGAATATTGTATGGCAGCTTTTTAATAAGCCTTTATTTTAAGGGTTGTAATTTTGAAGCAGTCGTTTTTTGCACTTAAGACTCATTTATTATAAATATTCTAACCTTTTGATTTTTTCTTTCCTGTTTGTCAGTTTATTTCCCACTGCCCTTCCAGTTCTACTGTGCGAGTGCAGTTCTGCAACTCTAACAGCAGGGGTCGCCCGTAAATGTCTATCTTTTAACAGCCTTTAAAACGAGCTGCCGACGACCTCTAAACTTATTCTGATCAAATCTCTATCTGCATAACACATTACAGTACGTGCTACAGTAGATCACATTAGATGCCAAAGTTAATACGTGTGGCTTTCTGAGGGCACCTCATTTAATACAATTTCTAGAAATAATTTTGGGGGCAGTTGGTTCTAAGTAACAATGACAGAAGTCATTTTTTCCTGGCTTATATGTTCAAACAGGTGTCACTGTATAGAAACTAATGTGAAAATAAGCAGTTTGTTATACCAACACACCAAACTACATGTGTCAGAACAAAGATGTTTATAGAACTAACACAAATGAACATGATTTCATTATTTTATTTATTTCTGTCATTTACATTTATTTAATTTTTTTAACTTAAATGATGGATTCATGTTTTTTTACAGTACTCTATAATTTCCCAAATTCATCACTTGTCCTTGTAGTTTTACTGAATTCTATCAACTTTAATTTACTGGCCACCACAAGATAATTCACAGTACTAAAACAATGTCAATAGTTAATCTGAGATTTCCCAAAATAAGATAAAGACTCAATTTGTTCCACAAATTAACTTAAGACAAATGAACATAGTGTGTCTCTAATGTTAGGCCTCCAGGTCACGTTCTCATGCAACACAGATCTTTCCTCTCAACATCGCTGTGTCTTCAAAGAGCTCTCGGCCATTTCTACTTCCTGTCCTCAACAGGTTAAATGGCTGGACATCTCTGGATCACTGTGACTCCATCACCATCCCCTGAGCTCATTGGGTCTCGCGGCTCCCGCCTTTTAAGTGGTCACAGGAGAAATATAGACCATTGTAGTGTTTCCATCTATCCCTGAACACAGTCTCATTCACATTAGTAGCTACTTTCATGCCCCGTGAGGATGTACAGATTGCTCAGGGCAGATGGATCATCCGTTGGGGTACTTTGTAAGATTATATCCCTGTATAAACAGATAACAAGAGCTTATAAAGTCATAATATTAGTATGTATATTATGTAATAATGATAAGCCTTAATACTAGCTGTCCAGACAATTATGTATTAAATGAATTAAATTGCATTTGGTTAAACACCAAAGCCTCTGTTGCATTTGTAGCATTCACAAAATTACGGTGTTTTTTTACTGCAACATTTCTATAATATTTTAAAAATATCTATATAGCAATAAATAATAGCAATGTCAACAGTGACCATGTTGCTTGACACAACAAAACAATTTAAATGGACAAAAACTGTACGTTCCTTTAAAATGTTTTTGCTAGCACACATAGTGTAAGTTCATAGTGTAAGCTGCTGTTGTATGTAGTTTTAAACAGGCTGCAATTTTTGCTACAGTGGTCTTTTGTTACACTGTCTTTAAATATGGTGGTACCTGGTTGTTCCCAAAACCTGAAAAGCTCGGCTTTTGTCAGTGATCTCCTGGGTAACCTGTGACAAACAGCGTAACATGCCATCAGTCTTACTAATCTAATAATGAAGTATTTATTGTTCTATACATAAGGTTTTTATACACACCTCATTTGTTTGTAGACTCCTTCCTTTAAGACCATGTTTCCAGAAGGCAAGAACACTGTCCTGTAGACACACTACATAGAGTGTTATTGGGTTATTTTGGCCACTAGATATCTCATAAGAAAAAGACAGACAGACAGATACTTACCAAGCGTCTGAATAGAAAAATCAAAAGTAAGTTCAGTGATCTTCTTATCGCTTGGACATCCCTGCAGATTTACAACCTTCACTATGTCTATGTGAAACAGAAAGACCTGTTATGGATTTCAAAACCAAGCTCTATGACATCATCTGTGACATGCTATTTCAATAAACGATGACCTCATTTAAAAATGAAAAATAAACATTAGCAAAGCAACTTATAGTGGAGAAGTTATTAAATATAAGAATGGAATAATGTATTGTTTACAATATATACATTATGGTTTTCAGCGACAATAATGAGATCAAGGATGCAAAGTGGTTTATATTGTTCATTAAGAAACAGCAGAATTTCTCACTTTTTAAAGCGACTAGAATGGTGTCCCTGTCCAGTTGTATAACTTGCCTGGCCTCCAAAACTTCTCCATCTGTGAAGTCACATGACTCACAGGTCAGTGCAAGAAAACACGACTCATTATTTAACCATTTAGTTACTGTAGGTTGAAAGATCTGTCATGACAGCTTTAGTGCAAAACATATCACCAGTTGCATTAAACATCCTGTTGCTATTTATCGCCTATATTGACTGCTCATTATATTGCACGTGTGAATGAGCTCATATCCTTATATGGGCGAAACCTGTTAAGCTGCATGGGCTGTCGTCTAGGTGGATAATGTCAAAGTGTATCCGTCCAGTGGCGTCTCTTTGGTGGTCAGTTGGACATCTCACCCCCACACACACTTGCGGCAGCTCCTCAGTTTCCTGTACAAGCAGCTCAAAGATGGGCAGAGACTCGGGCAGGGCGAGAGCAATGTGCTGAGAGAACAAGATAGAGAGAGTGAGAAGAGTTATGTAACTGCTGATATTTTTACCATTTCCCATCAATCTTATCTCTTACCTTAAGCAGCATGAACTTCTGGAGGGGCTCATACCACATGAGAAGAACCAGGCCGGTGGGCACGGCAGCACACAGGAACACACTGTCTGTGTACGGATTTCGCACTGTAAGCAGAGGAACAAACAACAAGACGTTCACTGAAGGTGACAACAGATCAACAAGGGCTGCTACAAAACACTGTCATTAGTCCTCACCCACACTGCAGCTTCTGCAGCCCTTGGTGTCCGGGATCTTCACTGACATGGCGTACTTCCTGTAGACAAACAGAATTACAGTCATTTAGCAGAACAGCATTATGTGAACTACAGGTCAACAGTTTGTAAACACATGACTGAAATGTTCCTTATGCTAAACATCTTTTCATCTGAAGCTGTTTGCTTAGATGTTAAAACTTTGTTAATGTGGACAAACACAAATAGTACCACCAATTAACTGATGTTTGAAAATTACAAATTAAATTTTAAAAATTATTCTGAAATGGATTTTGAAGCAGCCAAATTAGAGTGTAGGACAGAGGGGAACTCCTTCAAAACTCTTTAAAAAGCTTCTTAAGATTATTCAGCAAGGAAACTGCTTGTAAATTCTAAGCAAAGTGTGACTAAATTTAATTTGCTATAATATAGCCTAGTTCAATTTATTAAAAAAATTTAGCCACAACATAATTCCCAAATTAACATTTGTGTTATTTCATAGCTTTAGTGAGTTAAGTTATTGTTTCCGACTGGTTATAAGTTTCTGACTGGTACTGTATGTAGATTGTACAGTTTGCTTGCAATGTGTTAGCCAAGTATTTGCATGTTTTAAATATTAATTGTACAAACATAAAGCACACTGGATAAAAGTGTGTGCCAAATGCATATATAAACAGGAAGCAATCATGCAGACTTCAGCATTAAATAACTGACAGACTCAGATGCTTCAAACCTGGAGTTGATTCTTGTGCTCAGCCTATGAGCATTAATCGCGAGGTGGCCTTGCCGACGCTGCATGTTCCTGCGATACTCAAAAAGTGCCGGCAGACTGTGAGACGTCAACTGTGATGATTTTCCTGTGGACAGAAGACATCGGTAACCAGTCAGCCAATCCAGGAAGACCTCAGATATTGATGGTACATTACACCTAGTTTTCAGTTGTTTGTTTATTAAGCTTATTAAGCTGTTTGTTTATTAAGTTTATAACCTGCAATTTAAATGCTAACCTAATTCAAAAACAGTTTCAAGTCATTTTGATGACCTGGTTAGCTGGTTGAGAAGTTGAAGCTAAACTTCTAAATAGGGTCATATCAGTGAACCATCATACCTGAGATGGTCATCAACACGTTGTTCATCACATACAACCAACTGCATCTCTGAGGAAGCAACTAGAAAAGATAAAATCTGTCACACACTCTTTATAATAGCACATTTGCTATGAAAAATGTGAATGAGGTTTAATATGGGAACCTTCTCCATGGTGTCCTCATGAAGCTCATTAAGGTTGAGAGTGTATATACCCTCCTCAGCACCCAGGATAAGGTATTGATCTGTAGGATATAGATAACCAAAGCTTGGACATAAGTTCTCCTAAGTATGTGTAACCACGTGTCTATCTACGCTGAAACTTCAATGGTTTGAAGGTGTCTACACTAAAAGATCTGAGGAGGATGTGAGGTGAAGACATGGTATTATTTAATTGAAAAGTCACTAATGTTACCTCTGGTCTTTGGTAGAACCCATGTCCCAGCACAGTGAGTCTTTAAGGGACAGCCGTTGAATACTTTGGAGAAGCAGGCTCCCATCTTAAATACATTTAAATACAATTTAAATTAGATGTGGAAAACACAATAGGATCAGAAGTAACTGAGTTGGGCTGAATGTAAACTGCACTCACATGCACTTGTGGTGTTGGTGGCAGTCCGTGAACAACATCTTTCTAAAGAGGGACAAAAATGATAATATAAAGTTATATTTACGTTTTTTTCAATTCAGTTAAATACAATTAGTAAAATAAGTCAATTAATTAAAATGAATTAAAAGCCACCAAAAACATTTATAGACATTACATTATTGTGGCAGAGCAAAGCACTTAAAAATTGGCTTTAAATGTCAAGTGGTTTGTTTAACTTCCAATTCATTTAGCAATCACACAACAATCTGTTTTTGTTCTTAATCAAACTAATAATAATTATTTGTGATTAAATGAATTATCAGCCCCACTTTTCATTTAAACCCCATCCAACCGCTCACCCACTTACCGAGTCCTCTGTTTTTCTCCTCAGGGTGCTCCATTCTGGCGAGAGCGGATGCTCAAGTGGGGGGAAACGACTTCTGTTTCCTCCTGGGTCAACAGCCACAGAGCTCTCTGATATCAAACCTGTTCAACACAGCTGCATCATTAAACACATTCACACATGAAACTTACCGATGCAAATCTGAACTGAACCGATCTGTAAATGCCCTCAATAACATTAAATAACATTTTTCAATAACATTTTTTGCTTGTTTTTAACCAAATAAAGATACAGCCTTCAGCTTTAGTAAAATAATCTGATCAGAAATGTATTTAGAAAAGAGCATTTTCACAGGTTTCTGTAAAGCTAAAAAAGATTTATTCTCTTTAAAGATGCTGTTGTGATTAAAAACTGTGATAGTCTACCCACAGTAAAATTTGTGGTTTTAAAGTTAATTCACACCGATTTGACAGCAACACCATCTTTCAAACAGAAATGTTAACAAAATATTAATGTTCATAAACGAGTGTGAATTAGTGTATCTGTGACTGTATTGGTCTCACCTTCGGTTGGGGTTGAGGAGAGAGAACCAAGACTGGTGGAATTACTGAGAAAGGAGGAGTCTGTAAAAAGGGAGGAGCCTGTCAGAAGGGACAGGTCAGAAAGTGTTGAACCAATCAGCAAAGCTGATTCACTGAGTTGGGCAGGGTTAGTGTTGGGGGTGGAGTCTTTTGATGGGGTGGAGCCAATGAGAGGCGAAGGGAGGGGACAGGGAGCTTTCTTCTCCTGATTAGTGGAGCAGTGGGTTGTTGACTGTGGAGAAGTCACCACTCTCTTCACAGTGCCATATTTATCCTCCTCATCCATTGAATGCTGTGGATTTAATACACAGAATTGATATTATTCTTTAAGACACTGGACTTGTTGAGGCAACCTTATTTTTAAATGTTCCTCACCTCTGTCGACGATCCTCTCTTTATAGTCAAACTCCTGCAACAAAATATAAGACAGAACTTCACAAATATTCAATAATGCCTCCGGCACTTTTTAGAGAATGTATATATATAAATGTGTTGTGTTTTTATCCACTTTTAAAGATATCTTCATGGATTTTTGATAACAGATATACATATAAATAACAGATAAACATAAATCATTATACTTTTACTCACCTCTCCATCAAAGCCTCCTCAACACTCTCTAACAGACTCCTGCAAAAATACAAAACACTCACATTTAAAGCATTTAAAATCAATTTAAATTCTATTAACAAATTACATTGTTAATAGAGGTCTGGCACAATCAGTTTCAATGAGCGCAGTGATTGGACAATGCTGAAAACCACATCCAATCAAACATTATTTGCCAGCAACACGTCCTTTGATTTGCATGTTCTAGCAAATCAAACTCAGCATTTACTACTGTCACCATTGCTTGTTGATAAGAGTAAAATTTAACCCACGGTGAGTCCTTGTCCTCGCCAATAGAGCTCCAGTCATCGCACGTCCCCTGATAAGAAACAGAAAACTGTTTAAAAAGTCCATAAGCATGTGAATGCATATAAATAAAGCTTTTAAGAAATTAAGAAAATTCACAAAACCCTTACAATTTATATCCTTACAGTGAATGGAAACTGAAGATGTCATAATCATACAAGAGAACCAGTCTTCATTTTTTTAACTATATGATAAAATGAGACCAAGAAGTTCAATAAAATATGTCCTTCCAAAGAAAAAGTCACTCATATTTGTTTTAGAATGACGTGCATATGCGTGAACACTCTTCCTTTAAATACCTACACAGTGTTACATAAAAATAGTATTTCCTTTTCTGTGTATAGTTCGGTAAACTGTTTATTCTCACCAGATCTAGGCAGGGGTCTGTCTCCTTTCTTATGGGGGGTCCGAACCTCACATGATCAACTGTAAGACAGACCAATAGCCACAAGTCATTGAGCCATAACAAACTGATTGTATTCAACTGCATCACACTTCCCCTTTCATACATAACAATATAAAACATTCTACTTTCTGTAGCATTATCGGTTTCAAACTTACAGACTTGGCACAAGTACACATGAACCTAAAGACACTTACACACAATGCATCCTTTCATAACTCTAATGTGGGCAGGGCTTGACATTAACACTTGTCTGTTTGTCCGGCAAAAGAGAATTTGTAAAGCGGCAAGTGGAACATTTTTATATGTTGCAATTTTAGCACCGTCCTAAAGCATGTAGCTGTAACTGTAACTGTAAATTAAAGTAACTTGTTACAAAACTACACAGCTAGTCAATGTTTGGAGTGGCCGTCTGTTACTGGTGTTGCTGGCCCCAATAGAGCTTATTGCTTTAACAAAATTGTTATTTCATATGCATTACAAGACTTTATACAATAAACACAGCAAGAAAAATGTAGTGATTTTGCTAATAAAATGCAGTAATGTAGTTCCTCAGAAACTGATACAAAGGCCTAGTATCAATATTGAATCACTACTGATGTAGTTAGGTCACAGGTTTATGTGTATAGAGTAATTTAAAATGCCTTTAAAGTGTCTCAACTATCCATTTTATAACACAGTTTTCTACATAGCTTATTAACAAATTACATTTACACTACAGCTGAAAAACGTCCTTTTTATCTCTCTTGACAAACAACTTTTGAGCCTGACAAGCAACTAGCCAATTTACTTGTCTAAAGGACAAGCACATGACAATGTTTAATGTCGAGCTCTTTGTGGGTACTCAATACAATAGCAGTTCTTGTCCAGCTAACCTTGGCTTGTGACTGTGGCATGCTGTAATCCCACCAACCAACAACAAGCGATTCTTACTCATTACCGTCACTCTTAGTCACTCATTAGCCAATCAGAACGCGTGAGATGAGTAACCAGCATTACTCTACAGTTCGGTTCCATTACATTTCTTTGATGTTTTTTTTAAGGTTGCCACGAATATAAATGTCATTTATTTTTAAGTAGGTCATGCCATGAGGAAAGTTTCTGAGGAACTGAAATTTCCATCATTTCAGAACAAAATAATCCAATGTGCATTAAAAAGTGAAGTGCTGTAACTTGTCTGTCTGACTGTGTGTGACAGAAACATAAATTATCACAACCGCACCTTATTAACACATCAACAACGCCTAGTAGCTGACGTTAATTTTTAACAGGGTCTCTGATCGTATCTGTTTAATTTTAAATGTTTCAGTGACACATTTAGCTGGTATTGTTTGTTGAATAGCTGTCATTTTGTAAACAGGCTGTTATTGAAGGATGAAGCTGTTTTGGAACGACATCCAGCGCGTGAGCAAAGAAATATGCTATAAACCATTTCAAATGTTATGATTTACACACTCTTAAAGGCACAGCACAAAAAAGAACTGTTAAAAACAGGCTGGTAAAGTGAAATTGATATAGGAAAAAATCAGGAAACTGGAAATGGTGTTTGAAGACGTTTGAAGAAGACATTTGGTGTTTGAAGAAGTGTTTAAATTATCAATGTTTTTTAACTAAAAATAAACAAAAACATCATAGGAGGAAAAATAAATAACATGCATTTTATGATCTCTTTAAGACATACTGATTTTTACAGAGATTGTGATGACAGAAAATGCTGTCATTTGCCACAAAACAAAAAATTTTAGGTGGTGTTTTGAATGACTTACACTGGAAATCATTCAAACTGGCAATATGATGTGACTACAATGTGATGCAAAAGTGGGACTCAGTCCTACTTCCTTAAGTGTGCACTGAAGTATTAACAGGACTCACATCGTTCTTCAGATGGCGTTCTCTGAGCAGAAAGGGGTTTCGCTAAAGAATGAATCTTATCAGGTAGAATGCTGCATGTCTGTAAAACACACATACACGGAATTACTGTAGAATTACTGTAATGTATTTACAGTTAACAAACACTCATGTACACAGAAGTTTTAGTCACTATTCAATTTCATTGTATGGATATATGGACATCTTTGGTGTTCAGGAGAAGTAAATGTGAGTATTTTTGAGTGAATAACTCCGTGAAACAAATACACAATAATTACTGTTGCCATCCATTCACCTCCAGGTCGCTCTCATCCATAGTGTGTGTCTGCTGCAGGTCAGGATTATTGACTGTGTCCAGTAGCTCTATAACCAGGTTACGGGTGAGCAGCTGGGTCACAAAAGCATGCTAAAAAACAGGTCAAAGGTCATAAAACAGGCCATTATACCTCATAAGACCAGTACTGAGAAGCCCTCTATCAACAACAACACATGTGAAGTATGATGTCATAAGTTACAGAAGTACAAACGGAGATTTGTTAGGCATGTACCTGAAGGATTTTCTCTGCTGTTGGTCTTTTGCGAGGGTTTTTTGTGAGCGCCATTTTTATGAAATTGTGAAATTCGGTGGACCTAATCAAGACAGATGAAAATTGTCTCTTGATAATTTTGCAGGCTAAAAATCACATTTGTGTAAAGACTGACAAACGAAACAATGACTAAAATTGACAAAACTTACCATTTGTTCTTGTCTTTCAGTTTGGGAGGCTGAAAGCTGCTCTTGGACATCAGCATCAAAGCTCTGACAGGGAAAACAAAATAGTGTTTCCTTTGCACAGCTACACACATTATTATTATCATATTGTCTGATTAACCAGCTAACATGTCAGACTTTGTTTCAGCTTCACCAGACAGCCACGTTGGTTGATTAGCATTTTTGCTGGTGAATCATTCACAGTATGCTAGTTCATTAGCTAGATAGCACTAGTTAGCATAATCTAAGATGATCTTATTAGGCTAAACTCACTGTCATAGGGACCAGAAGGTTGACATGTTTCTGCTCTGTGTTTACCTCATAGGATGGAGATCAAACATTGGTGGTTGCAGCTCTGCTAACTCAATGGCTGTGATGCCCACTGCCCAAATATCACACAGCTGGTTATAGCCGCCTTTTCTCTCCACCGCTGCCACCTCTGGTGCCATCCTGAGAGGAAGTGAGGCTCATTAATACATAACAGAAGCATAGTTTGGTTATATTACCCTTATTGTTTTTGCGGCATCCTAATGTTCTGAGGCTAATGAGCCAGAGGAGAGACAATTATTGTAACTTCATAAAAATAACCAAAATTTAAAAACTAAATTCTCTTATTGTTATTAATGAAACAGAAAGACATACGGCATAGGTTTAAAATGACTGTGGTCATTTTGTGTTTAAAATGACAAATATAATGGACCAATTACAATCCCAGAAACAATTAATTTCATATTTAGTACAACTAATATACGTCAATTCTAAATTGTTCTGTTCTACTTTTTTTTGCATAAAGCTGCTTTGCAACAAAGCAAAATTATAACAAACACTATGCAATAAATTGAATTCATTATTAATTGACACAATTTTGGGTGAACTGTCTCTTTAAATCAGCTTCCTGTCTGTTATGATGTCTGTTACACATACGAGTGTAAGAAAGAACTGAAAGAAGCGATTGTCTGTGGTTTTAAGTGACAGCTCCCACTCACATCTGTTAGAAGTGACTCACCAGTAGGGCGTCCCAATGAAAGACTTTCTCTTAGCAACAGATGCGTTGATCTCAGCCGCCACTCCAAAATCCGCTGAGACAGATGAGAGACAAAAGACAAAGTAAGATTTACAGAGTATTAGTTAATATATGCGTGTGTGTTTAACATGAGCGTTCAGGGTAAACCCTGACTGACCTAGTTTGACGTCTCCTCTCTCTGTCAGAAGAATGTTGGCACCCTGTGGGCAACCAAGAATGACACAATGAGCACATCCACACTGTCCCACCCAGAATATAATCTCACTTAAGCACACAAACACTATTGTGCTAAGTGCGCACTTGTACAATAGCACCAATCACATCTCTCCCTATGCTTAATTAAGTCTGCTAGTACAACAATGTATCATATAACCCATTGAATATTGTTCTAGTCAGCAATGGTTTAAAAATGACTATAAGTTACAATAAATTACTTTTATGTCTCTGTGCATTTTTCCCGCCTGATGGAGATGATGCAGACCCTGTAAACACAAACAAAAAAAAACAAAGGCTTTAAATGTAAAGATTAAACACAAACGTGCTTTAGCATGTAACATAATCCTAAATTGTTTTGTGATGCTGGGAAGTCAAGTTAATTCTTTGGCGCCACAATCTGAGGTTACAGCCTCTAAAAACAACTTCAACCAGGAAAACGAAAAATCGGATTAAATCAAACGGTTCCTTTTTAACAGGCCCAGGAGCCAAAGTAAAAATGTACAGTGATATATTCTCACCTGAAGAGTTTCTCTGCATACATAAGCTATTTGTCTTTCTTTCAGAGGACCAGTGACTACAGAAACACAATGACCTCATTTGGTTAATCCTCTTACACACAATATTAATATCCACAGAAATATAAAAACAACATACTGGAAGGCCTTGTTTTGCAACCATTAACCATAATAAATCTATATAGAGATATAGATTTTTAAACTGTACCATGATAAATGTCCTGCAGAGATCCTCCTCCACAAAATTCCATGCAGATCCATAACTTGTTATTTCTGTGGAATATGGAAAAGTTTTCCTGTTAGTTTCACTTCAGTATATTATCTGTTCTTTCACAAACTGCATTCAAATGGTTTCTTTTTTGCGTTAATGTGTTTTTTTTAGGTATGATAGCGAGCTAACCTGAGGTAGCTGCCGAAATATGCGACAATGTTTTTGTGAGTGCAGTCTTTCATCATGGTTATCTCATGCTGAATGCTTGAAATATCATCACCTGGTAGAGCAAAAGAGATTGTCTGTTATCAAGAATGCTATTGGTACAACATCATGTTAAAATGGAAATGATGTGCAGGAGAAGGTGAGCCATAGTTGTACTCTGTATTTAACTAATCCACACACACACACACGCACACACACACACACACACACACACACACACAGAGAGCAGTAACCAGCATTGTGGCACCCAGAGTAGCAATTGTGGGGGTAAAGTGGCTTGCTAAGGGGCACCTCAGTTGCTTCCTGCCCCAAACTAACAGTATTATTTTTACAGTGGTGACATTCTGGGTCTTTTAAAATATACTTGGTTTGTGGTAAAGCCCTTTCTAATGTTTAGTTATAAAACTTTATAGAATAACAATGTGTTGACGTGGATGTGTTTGGTTAGAAGGCTCAAAAAGTAGATTTTCAGATATATAGCATTACATCATATCGAATTTGCATTGTATATGGTACCATATAAACCATTGGCCACTTGCCACTTGAAACAAAAACTAATTACAGTTAACAATATTACACCTATCCATCTATCAACTTTATATCTGACTTCATAATATTGTTTTAATAATATTGCTTTTGACCTACCAGGGTCCAATTTGACCACTTTGATAGCTGCAATGACAGACGTTTTAATGCTCCGGGCCTATAAAGACAGAGAAAAAGAAGAGTCATTTATACAGGTGAGTTTGTTCCACAGATAAGCAATGCATGTTGACATCAAGCTTTGCAACTCATTTTTGGGTCAACAATGTTTCTCTTAAAAGCCACAAAAGGCATTTTTACTGCAGCACTTTCAATTTTCACATTGTGATTGTACCATAGTGTATAATAAGATCAAACAATAAACAAACAATGCACGAAGAGTCAGAAATATTCATGGTATTCATTCACAAATGCTGCACATCTTTGATGTTTAACTGTGGTTCTGTTACACCTTAACAACGCCTTTTAATTTGACCAAAGTTTATGTCTCATTGGTTTCTTTTAACATAATGCAACAATATAGGGTTGATTCCCTAAACTTGAAACATAACAAGCTGAAACGTTAATCTTCCACATTGTTGTTTAATACAATTTTGTGAGGTACATTTTGTGTCACTGTGGTCTAGTGTGCCACCAAAAAAAATGAAGCTGTCTGCTTGTAACCATGGTAACCAGCCAGCCAATAGCAAACTACCAGAGACTGGAAAGGTGAAGTAGAGATGAAAACCGAAGCAGTGCTCATTTCCTGTTTTCTTTCCTGCTGTACCAAATCACATCCTGCAATGTGTCTATCTCTGTTATCAAGGCCAATGATTCATGTTTGTTCAGGCAGAGAGACATAAATGGGCAATACACCCAAGCAGAGCACAAGGTCACTGTAAAACACTCTGCATGAAGGTTTCAGAATGACAAAAATGTTGCACAAACGTACGTATATGTTTTTGCAAATCGGGTATTTTTGCTTCCTCATATGCAAAAAGACAGCACATTGTTTTTACACGCTGTTATCTCTGTTGTGATAAAAGTTATTCCCTGTGCACCAGAGACACATTGTAGTATAACTATGAACATTATCATGTTCATTATCACATACGCTGTGCACGAAGGGAACTGAGGTGATCCGTGAAATGTAAAGGCAGAATTGCATGAATTTTATGCAGGAATGCAAACATGCACCGTTCAGCTGTCATTACTGAACGTCAAAATCAATCTGATGAAGTCTATCAGATATAGTTAAAGTTAAACGGGGGGGTTTGGGGGGGATGTCAATACACAATCCAGGCACGTTTATGCAATTTATACTGAGAAAGATCAAATATTACGATATACGTTTTTGTTTTACTCTTGAAGCATCAATATCAATCAATATTGTTGCATATGCAAGATCTGATACAAGGTCACGTTTATTATGATATCTGATGAATTGTTCGCAACAACATCATTCGCACGTTAAACGCGTTCCGTTCTCTTACCTTAAACACGTCCCCGTAAGTTCCGCTCCCTATGCGATGTATCAGCTCGTAGTCATCGAGCGGATCTGTGTGTGATACTCCGATCGCGTCCATTGATGTTTCTCACGGCGCAATCGACGGCGGCCAAATATCACTCACCACTTCCTCAACATCCGCCAACAAGTGCGCTGCACTGAACCCCATAGCTGTGATGACATCAACGCGTTTCTGTACACAGAAGCTGGGCGTTCACAGGAAGCGCGTTCATGCGGTCGAAAACATCAGGAGTAAAAGAGCAACTTTTATAAAGCTGACAAACACGAACGCTCGCAGGAACGCTTGATACAACGGAGAGGACCGCTGTGAACGTCACCGCATCCGCGGCTGGACAGACACTTCAAGGCTTGAGTTAAAACAGTGAAATGCATCTTATGATCGTCGTGTTGTTGTTTTTCATCCGGCTGCATGTTTGGTCACATGTGCTGTATGCACTGAATTCATCTTAAAGGATTTCTTATTTTAAATATATAATAAATGTGGCTGCACTATGTATTTCTTTCTTATTTACTTCATATGACTGATAAAAAGTGAATCTTAAAACGTAATGGACGACATATTTTTTTATTCAGCATTTTATTAAATGTAAACAATGGTTTTAAGAGTATCTACAGTATTTGACCTTAGTAATATGTAGTTTAGCCTATAATGGCTAAAGCCTATAATCGCCTTTTACAACAGTTTGTTTGTTTGTTTGTTTGTTTGTTTGTTTGTGTGAGACAGAGAGCGACCAATGTTGAATGTACGACTCCACCTACAGGCCCATCAGCCTTATAACATTTACATAAATTACATTCGTCTCTTAGCTCATCGATGGCAATTTATATTCTTTAAAATAAAGAGTTAACATTTCATTTATAAAATAAATATTACTGGGGACAAACGTCTCAAGTTTACGTCTTAGAGATGTATACAGCTGACATTTGTTTACTTGCTTTTTGTTTGTTTTGTTTAGTCGTTTCCTTTTAAGACAAACTTGAACAGAAAAAGGCAATGACAAAAAGAAATGTTACTTTCTCACAGGAAATGCACTGAACTGTTATTGTGCTATATGGCCATATAATCGCCATACTAGGTAAAGTATTTTTCTTTGCATTTTATTCAACATTATTTTAATTTATTCAATTATATTTTATTTGCATTTTTATTCAATTAATAAAATATTTAAAATTTAAAAATAACTGCATTTGTCAGATTTAATGTATTAATATTATGAAATATTTTCATGTATTAATATTTCATAAAATATCTGCATGTTCCAGCCAATACAGTCTTCTTTGTCTGATGATTTGTGGTGATTCAATAAACTGAATTGAACATATAACATAAACATAACATAAAAAAACATAACAAACAAAAAGGTTTATTTCAACAAAATCAAGAAACCAACTGGGCTCAAACTGATCAGACGACACAGGAGGTCTCTTGTTTTATTTGTAACTTACACATGCATATTAAGCTATAATCACATTGTGAAAGACATTAATACACAAGATTGTTAATTTTATCTTTCAAGCAGTGTTACAAAACTCTCTACAACAATAAATTGTAAAACCACAGTGAAAATATTTCTAAATGAGAGTATTGACAAACTATAATAGCCTGTTTCCGATCGCAGTGCTTTTTTAGCCATGAAACGGTGTGTTTACTTACATTTAAAAGTGTTTTTTGCAGAAGACATTATGCAACAGAAAAATAAAGTGTTTGGCACTCTTTCACCATCAGAAACATTTAGGCACACGCCACACATAAACACACACTGTTAGACAACCGCAAGCACTAACAAATTCATGAACACACTTATTCAGTAAAGAATAAAAGCAAATAATAAAAACATCAAGAAAATTACTCACTGTTATATCGGGGTATAAATATTCATCACAACACTGTCCACAATTGAACAAAGTGACAAAATATTTAAAATGGAGTTTGATTGAAATTTCAGTATTTACTACATCACTGTTTTGATTGTCCGTACTGTATTCAGAGCAACTGACACAAACCAGCAGTACAGAAAATAAATCTGTGTAAGTAACAATACTGTAGCAATGCTAACACAAGTGCTAATAACACTGTTGACAAGCATCTCTGTGTATCACAAGAGATGAATAAGTATTTCACTATATTCATGATCTGGACAGCTACCAAAAATATAATTATAATCACACAAATACTTTAAGTTTTTTCTTGGCAACTTTGAGATAAGTGCTAACACAAGTAATTCCATACTGTAACTATGAGACACATTATATTTTGAAAGTTCATGTGCTTAGCCACCAATACAACATTTACACTAAAAATGTCCATCCATATCATCTGTCTTATTCTGTCTTTGACTTGTATACTTCACCTTTATTGCACAAACTGTCTTTCCTTCTTTCTCTAGGTCTGTCGTGACCTCTTTAGCTTCTCCCTCTGGCCCACGTACATCTGAGGAAGTCTGACACTATAAGCGGTGTGGATGTGCGGTTATGGGAAATAGCAGCATTATGTTTGTCTCCCTCCCTTCCCACGCCTCAGTCGGACCACTCATTCTCCTCTGGCTCAGAGTCCTCGTCTGATTCGCTGTATTCCACAGCAATGCGTCGGGATAAAATGGTGGCCACGTCGTTGCCCACTGGTTCTTTCTTGGCCTCCTGTTCTCTCTGTTCCTGCACTTTACGCAGCTGGATGCCTGAAGAAGAAAACAGTGGTTCTAAGGTTCTATCTGGCCTCCAAATACACATATGCAAATCAAGGTTCCTAAAAGGTTCTTTGTTAGGCAGCACACAAGGTTCTGTGGGGACCACAAACAGTCATCAAACAGAACTCTGTTTAGCATCTTTATTTTTAAGTATTAACAAACTTTTATACATTATATTGTTAGAACTTCAAAATTGTTAGTAATATAATAACAGCCTTTTATTCTATGTAAGGTCCAGGGTCTTTGTTTTGTGTACTAACCTCTGCGGATGGCAGCCAGCAGATCGCTGCGGGCGTCGCTCATGGGGATAAGTGGCACTTGGCCCTTCCTGGGGACAATGGACTCTCCGGATGGATGCGCGATCCGGGCTGGGGATGGGGCATGGGTGGGAGGTCCTGGTGGGGGAGGGGGTGGGGCAACCGGAGGACCGCCCATCACAGGATGTGAAGGGGAGGGAGCGTAGGCAGAAGGAGGGGCTGGAGGAGGAGATGGGCTGTAGGCCCGTGTGAGGGTAGCCATGGTACCTGGAGCCAGTGATGGAGGTCCAGAGGTGCTGTCAAATGCGGTCTGAGATGAAGGGATGAGGGGAGGAGGTGGAGGAGGTGCCGGCGGAACAAAATGTTCAGGTATTTGATGGCCGCTGAAGTAATTATGGGGAAAGATTTTTAGGCAAACATTGCATGATTAATTTGTTCCATATATTTTTTACAACAATATATTTATATAACATTTAATCTAAGCTTTTATAAACCCATAGTGCACGCTTACCATCAGACTTATGGTAACTTATGGCATCCAGAGAGATTGTTTTCCATTTAAAACAATTTGCTGTTAATTTATAGCAAACTGTGAATTTAGTTTGTTGTGTTTGTTGTTTGCTAATCTGATAAAGCTTTTGGCATAAATTCTGACTAAACAAGTGGATGAATACTGTTTTTTAAAAAGAATAAATCATTTTTCCACGTATTTACACAAGGAAAGTGTTTCTCATGAAAGAAATAAATTGGGTTGGTAACTGTATTAATGATCTGACTTGTTTTACTCTAAATCATCACGTCTCTGTTGTGACAGACATGTCTTTGGTATACGTGATAGTCATTTGAGATTTTGAGGCGGGATCAGACATGCTGAAAAAAAATGCTTGAAAATTCAATCATTCACTCAATAATGGCCTGCATGACTGAGTCTTTTTATCATAATTATACAGGAAGCCTTTTTAAAATTATATTATGTAACATTATTCTGTTACACCTCCAGTCTGACTGTTAATAAAAGGCGGTTTAAAGATTCAGGTTGTCTGTAGCATTGATAATATTTAAGCAGTACATAGCAAAGCACATGCCTGTATTCTTTGGCAGCTGTTGGTCGTGGTCCGTTGAGAGAGGAGTCTGTCGGTGGAGGTCCGTGGTGCGCCTGTACGCGACCCAGAGAGTGCTGTCGGGCGGAGGCAGCGGTTGAGGCTGGGGGCCGGTACGCTCGATCCAGTGACTGAGTCTGTGTTGGGCCTGTGTCTTTCCCATCAGCCCCTGCTCCACTGGCATCCTGTGGGTGGTTAGGACTAGCCGGGTACGAGTGTTCATCTGACATACCAGATCTGGATTAAAAAAAGCAATATAAATCGCAAAAAGGTTACACATGCAAAATAGTGTGTTAAAATGTCCAGAAGAGGGCAGTGCAACACTGATTAATGAATAAAATGACAACAAAGTTGTGAACAATGTGTTCCACCCAAAAACTAATAGTCTTTCAACATTTACATTCAACATTGTTAAAGATTTTAACAGGAATACACACATTTCTCATCATCAAATTCATCCCAAACCATCTTAATTATACACAATAAATCACAACAAATCACAATAAATGTATTGCTCCATACACTTGAATGCAGTTTCAGGAGAAACATTTGAGACAAATTTGATATAGTTAATTGTTATTTGATATTTCTATCAGATCCTGAGCAATAAAAATTGCCTGTGAGAAATGAAGGGGACATTGCTTTATGTCCAGTAAGATTAGATTTATAAAGACACTGGCTATAAAACCCTTAAAAATTTAACATGAACAGATGTAGCTTATATACGCTTTATACAGAACACGTCACCCACCTGTCAGGTGACAGTGAGCCCTCAGAGGACATGCCATGGTAAGGAGAGGGCGTCAGGCGAGTGTCCGGGCGGAACTCCTTATCGTACGCCATCATATTCCACTCCTGCCGGCGGTTACGTGCTTTACGAACTTTCTTTACCTCACGAGTGGGGTCTTCCATATGTTTCTGTTCTTGCTAAGGAAGAAAAATAGAGGAAATGATATGGGTAATTTTTTGGGGTTGTTTAAAAGTTTAGCAAAGTGTGTAAATGTATTATTTTTGCAAGACATGCATCATATTAGTGATGAATTATTCTTTATGAATAATTTCATAAAGAAATGCCTGATTGACAGTTTGAAGTGAATCTTACAGAACAGTTTAAAGTAGGTTAAGATGTTTATATCTACCAAATAATAACATATAATTTCTGTATTGTGTACACACACATACACACACACACATATACATGCACACACACACACACACCTTCTGCCTCCGTTTCTCCTTTCTCTTGTTTTCTGTGGCCTGCAGCATCTTTTCCTTCCAGAGGTTAAAGAAGTAAGATGGATCTGTGTAGAATTTGAGCCCGTCCTTTTTGTCATCTCTGTAAAACAGCAGAATACTAACATTATAAAAACAACAGATGTATTCAAGAGTCTCATAATCTAAAACATTTCTAAGATTTTTTGCCTTGTGACATTCATTTTATTAAAACAAAATTTTTATATATTATTTTTGGGATTACATTAATAATAGTTATATTTTAACATGTCACAAAGCTACTGACTACTAAACGCTGCTGTTTATAATAAAATGTCACAAATTTACAAATTTCAATAAAATGTCAAACACTTAATGCTATAAAAACAGGTGGAATTGACTTTATGGGAAGTGTCTTATTTTGTATGTGTTTGAGGTTTTGACTGGACAGCTGTTTGTGTTACAGTGACCTGTAGGGCGTGAGGATGTTAAGAGGAGGTGGCTTGTCACATCGGTGGTACATCTCCATGACAGGGTTGGGAATAGAGTTTCTGGACACCACCTGCTGATCCTGAATGGTGGAACTTTTGAATGCCTTTCTCATGTTAATGTCCTGTAGTGACACTGTAGAACAAGAACACGGACCGGGAAAACGTCAAACATCACTATTAATTGTCAGAATGTATGTGATTAGCATCACACTGCGGTTAATAGGTTATTAAGGAAATACATTTTAATAGATTTACTAATACATATAGATAGACTAATAGAGTTTTACTGAGCACCGAACAAGTGACTTTGGGCGTGTCAATTATAGTAACATAGTGGAAACTAATTATTATTGATAAATTAATACAAACTAATTTGAATAAGAAATCAATAATGTTGACTGTACAATCTGTTTGTATACATTTAATTTACTGTTGCTGAAAAATAGCTATAAAGCTTGCCAGAAAATGAGTAATAGTCATTAAACCAATTTATAACATAGCAAAACTATGTTATATACTATGTTTTGCAAAAATTTCCATCATTATTCTCACATCGTGGCCCAAAAAGAATGATAACTTAACTTAATTAATTACACCTGAAACAGGCAAAAGCAAAATCTAAGACAGCATTGCTTTGCCACACAACCAATAAGATCCTTTTGTCAACAGCCTCTTATTTAAGCAAACATCTCTATTGCACCATTAAATAACTGTTAAATACCAATACACTGTCCAGTAAAACATTGTATATGCACTGCTAATTACTGCAGTTGCTTATTTGTACCTCAGCTCAGTTATTAAATTGACTTCTGCATTAAACATGCTCTAATTATTGAGATCCTGCAACAGTCCTTGACTCAAATAATGCCTCCATTGTGTTTAATTTGTTGTACTTTTGGGTACATAGAATGAGGTATGTAGTGATGGCTTTGTGCTTTGCATTTGCATATTCATTTTTACATACCCTCCTCCACCGTGGAGTCCAGTTGTGTGACCTTCACTGCCAGCAGGTCCACTCGCTCCTGCAAACTGTTCATGCGCATGTAGAAGCTGTTGGCTTCATTAAACAGCTCCCCGAAGATGTCCTCCGCATGTCGACCTGAACCGGTAAACAGAAGAGCTGTAGCCCTTACTGACGCTTCAATAACATTACATTTCCCAAAATGCCCTATTTTACCACAAGGTCCTCAAAATGGAGTCAAAACAACATGAAGCAGCTTCAAAACACTCACAAATGAACACATATTGACATTGTGTTGTTGTGTTTGACCAATTACACATGGTTGGTTATGTGTTAAACTGCAATTCAGGAATTTTCTTTACATTCCAATGCAAATTCCAGATTATGAACTGAAGCAATTGTGTAGCATCAGACAACCAATCGCAAATGCTTTCCTCATTAAATATTCATGTGCAGTCATAGAAACCTCCACATGCTGTGTTTAATTTCAGCTTATGAGGGAATCAGTTGAAAAGTGTTATTAAAACATGCTTGTATACTTCCAGGAGGAAGGAGTTTAGTTGTGCTTACTGAGTCCTCCCAACTGCTTGATAATGGCTGCCAAAGTGCTGTTTGTGACACACTCCAGCTCATTGGTCACTCCGTCAGGCAGGGCTCCACGACACAGGTGCCGGGGTTCAATGGTTCTCTTTACAAGAGGCATGACTCTCCCCAACAACAAGACACTCACCTGTGTGGAGACAGAAGAGTGTTTTACACAACTGCTTATGCACATGACACAACTTGCAAGAGGAAAATGTTTTATTTTCTATTCAAATAGCAAAATTTACTGAGAATTACCCTAAAACACCTGACTACAATTGATTGTAATGACATCATGCACATGTATGATTGCATCATCTATGACAGCATGACAAAACAGCCAATGACAATGCACAACATGCCTGACCCAGCATACTGCCATAAATCCCTTCAGAATCCACACGGCAGAAGTCTCTCTCTCTCTCTCTCTCTTGAGTCTCAGGGAACACATACTGATATGGAATGTAAAGAGTAAATGTATATGCATATAATGTGTATATGTACATACACATAAATATAAACACATACATTAAAACTATTTCCAATTTTGTATTATTCAGTTAATATAGAGAAATCAATATATTTATGCACTTTTAACAGAAATATATAACTAAAATGAATGTAGTTTAAAAGATACATTTCCAACACATTAAGCCATTTTGTAAATACATATTAAACATGTTTTTATATATCATATTTGTTCAAACAGACACTCTTTCATTTCCCTTCAGGGCTACGACCATTTCCATGACAACCACCCAAGATCTTTTCTCATGCTCCACTGCATATCAGTCCTACTAGAATCAACACTATAACACGAGAAACTAGTTTTCTAAAACAATACTTTAAATAAAGACTCCAACAAACTTAAACTTTAATGTTATTGCCTGTTTGGTCATTCTTTAATTAAAACAATGCTTGATGCAACCATAACCATGTTATTTTCATTTTAACCAAGGCTACAAAATAGGCCGCAATGCTCCCTGAGGCGATGGGCTCTTTTACAGCAGTTAGTACAGTGAAATACAATACAAATACAATACAATACAAATGCACATAACATACTTATGAGGGAAGCTTTAATCTGTTGCACATGGGATGAAATGTTGCTTTAATTGCTTAAACTGAGACACTTTCATGTTCATACAACATACGTTAGATAAACGTTTTTAAACTGCCAAAGGACCAATATTACCACAGGTAATCGCATGATTTACAAAATGGGTTACTGTTCTACATCTTACTCTGCAGTCCATACAAAGTAAGATGTTAACTTCAAAATTACAATTTTGTAAGTTATGTTTGCAAAGAACAAAACATGACTATTAATTTACTCAAAACGGAAATTCCTGAGGGAGCCCATGACAAATTAGCCTTCAGTGTTGTACACATAACACATACATAATTTTAGCTGTGTGGGTAACCTAGCAACTAGCCTCAAATTCATGCTTGCACCCAAACATTTGCTAAAAGATAACAGGCATTTCTTTAATATTTGTAGTAATACAGACCATTGGCTGGGAGGGGATCATTTTTGAAAAATGGGCTTAAATTGTTTTGTCTGATAAAACTACACAAGCAATAGGCCTTTGTAAGAAGCTGTGTAAGAACAAGCAATCCACAAGGTGTTAAGAATAAGAATGAGATTATACAGATTACTTGAAATTTAAAACAGGCACAAAATGCTTAATAATCCACATTGTTCAATGAAATCTGGATTGCAATAATCAAGCACAAGAATAAACCGTACAATTATTGTTTTCTAAAGTATTTTCTAAACCGATTTAAAGATACATTATACTTTATTTAACAGTGTACCACGCAAAAGACCGAACCATGTCTGTGTCTCAACAAAATTCACAGGCCCTTAAAACAGGTTTTAAATAGATACACAGGTGTGGTTAGAGTTGTTAAAATCAGTGTTCATCAACCTATAATGAATGATCAAAACCTTATATAAACAAATAGAAACTGTATGTTATGAGTTTAGTCAGACTATATTTGTAACTATAACTATGACCATGTTATGAGTAATCAATACAGAAAATCATTCCAGGTATATTCAGACATTTACTGGCAATCATATCTCACAATTATAGTCTTCTGATGTATAGGAATCTTAACAATGTATTATGTTGCATTGCATATTGTATCCTGTATTACATCTGCCTTCATATCACAGCATTTGCGTTTTGCCACACATTGGTTAACACTACTTGTCCGCAAAGCTGAATTGTCTGTTACTTCGGTGTGTAAATACACAGCTTGCTTCCACCGTCAGAGGCCCTAAACTGATTCATGAGAGGAAACCATGGCAACGCCTCAACCACGCTGGTGGCAAGACACACTAGGGCTCCTTCAGCGAAACACATTTACGTAATCTCCTGCCAACTCTACACCCTGGAATATGAATTAAACCCCGCATTCGCTTGCATGCAGTTGCTTTTAATTCTCTCGCTGCAGGAGGATTTGAATCACTGGCGTTTCCCCGAATTTGAGGAAGCCTGACTCACTGTGAGACGATAATACAGGATTATGTTCAAAATAACCCTCAAATGAAAAGTGTTTGGATTTACGTGATGCCATGTGCAGATGCCGCAGGTGCTGTTGTTTAACTTTAAATGTATTAATTTATTCATTATTAGGAAGATAAGAGCTTAATTGAATATTCTGTATTGAAATGAGTTACACATGATCAGGGTTCTTTGTGTGTGTGTGTGTGTGTGTGTGTGTGTGTGTGTGTGTGTGTGTGTGTGTGTGTGTGTTTGTGTGTGAGTGATTTCAACCAGCATGACCCTACCAGGAGGGTGAATGTGCAGAACTTAAAGAATACTAAATAAAATGGATATGAATCTACTAGTTATGTATGTACTGGTTAATAAAGGAGACTAGTCATATGTGTGCAACCTGCTTGTCAGACACAACCTGTTACACAGTATCCAAAATAAACACTTAGGAGAAATAGGAATAGGTTTTGGATATTCTGTCCATCTCTGTATATTATAATCAGACACTGGCAGATTTGGCAGTTTACAAAACCACATTAAGACTCTATGGGACAAATCAAAGCTTTATGTCACTACGCATAGACCCATGTATATAAGCAGACGATTTGGCGTGTTTTGAGGTTATTGGTCAAAAATTCATCACATTTGCAAAAGTGTTGGTTGTGTTAGTTCTTACCAACAAATCTAATAAGAACCTTACATAGGCTATATATTCAAAAGTACATTTTTTGTCATTTTAAAACTATGCTAACAGCAAATTTAGTGTCTGATACCCATGTTTAATGTCTTCCCGGGGCGTTTTATTGTAATACATATATAAATTATAAATCAAGCTAACACTTACTGATAATAATGGTAATGCATTTAGTTAATGCACAGTCTGTAAGTTTTCTAACCTGGGTGCTAAATAATTACTAATATTTGATTTTTTTTCTTTTACAAACGATCAAACTAACTAAAATGTGTAGCTCTTGACAAAAATTGCTACGTCTTTGACAATGACGTCAATCATCCATACCGGTGTATCGGCATGACGTCACTCAAGGCACTACGCTGGCATGTGATAACAGGTGTGTGTTTATTAGCCGTGATGAAAGAAACGATCCTGTTAGCAATACATAATATTTAAGTAATAAATTACTATGGGAAATTGGGAAGCTTCACAAACCCTATCCTAAAGGACATCCAGTGTTACAGATGTGGTTAGCAAAGATGCACAAGCAAGCACCGTCACTACTGTCACTTTTAGCCATTTTAACTAGTAAAATGACATAATTACATATCAATAAAAGCGTTCAAGTCAAGGAACGCTGTCAAGATGTCTGCATTACGATTTACTTACAGAAGATTGTAGGCGCCTCCCGGTCTTTCATACGATGTCCTTTGCCTGTCGTTGTTTTCGACGAGCTATTCAGTGGTATGTGGCGTTATTTCTAGGCGCCATCGTTATCGATGGGTTATCGAGCGATGGACGGCGGAGGTGGTGCTGAAATCGCGCTGTATGCACGCGCGCGTTGCCTTGGAAGCGTCGCTTCTGGCTGTACGGGCTGCAGCGGTGACGCCGCTGCGCATGCGCGCCGATGATTCACGGACCACCACCCTGCATGTGCATCAGGCAAAAACTGAGACACGATGAGTCAAAACGTGGGAATCAAAAATCCAAACCAGTCCGTATTCGATGCCATCATGTCTACATGATGTAGAATCACTTTAACAAGACATTCTGCACATGTCACATTGTACCAAATCTTCACAGTTAAATTATAATAATTAAGTCATCGGTCAAGACTCCTGAACTGTTTGTCAAACACAGAACAGCGATGATTCTCTTGTGGTCACTGTTGGGAAAAAACTGTGGAGGAACTATTGTTGGATGAACCGTGTACGAGAAAGCTTTATTTATGGTGTTGGAGGACAACAGCACCCAAAAGCTCAACACAGGTGCCACTGTCACACCCTGCCACATACCTCTTAAAGGCTGCCCCGTTACTTTCTTATGCTTTCAGTCCATGAATCTGTACAATACAGCATAAATGTTCATTCATTACAACAGCACAAATAATCACATAACCAAGTGTCTTTAAAGTTTGTGTTTATTTGGTTTGACTATTACCTTTACCTTTGTGTGTATTTGATTTTGGTTGTCACTTGTTTAACTAAGTAAATTACGTAAGTCATCTGAATGTGACCTGTAATCTCTGGTTACTGTCTGTGGCAATGGAAACGTGAGTATGTACATTAAATGTTTTCGACAAAGAAATAGATAAACAAACTGTGAGTTTGTTAAACACATTTTTTTATTTGGATATTTCTTCCTTCTGATGACTGAAGCGATAGCGAGTGCCAACATGATAGTGTTTTCATGGTAACCAGACAGTGAACGTTCCTGCAATGCATTAAAATGGACTCTTCTCTTTGCAAACAATATCATGAAAATGTATAGGTAAAAACTACATGATAAACATGGTATCTATATTAATTTCGTATAAATAGTGTCTGTTTATGAGCACATTATTTATGATCTCAACAATATCATTTCATTGTTTATGAGAACAACTTACCCATATTCTAAACTGCACAGTTTGCATAAGTACCTATGTTTGTACTTAATATAATTTTTAATGTAAATATATACTTGAAATACATTAAATACAAAAATATATCTATTCTGTTAAAGACCATATTGATAAGAATAAGAATCTGATCATTAATAATAATAATACGAAGAAGAAATATGAGCACAAAGACAAATATTGCACTTTTTTTCTTTATTACAGATTAGTGTCAGTATTAGAAAATGCAACGATGAAACCAGTTCAGTTCTGAGTGGCATTAGTCTGTGTTTTTAACCATCACCATTATAGTAGCTCAACCGCACAATCACACCCATTATTGTACGTCACCACATGATGTCGCTGTTTCGCTAAAACATACACATTCGTATTCACATCAGTGCTGGATTTATCCTCAGTGCAGGTTATCAGTTAAGGCATTAGACACATGTACTTGATCTGTGCAGTTTGTGTGATAAAGTCAGGTAAAAAACAAACATCACCTGGTGTAATTGGAAAAAGATATTCAAACTTCTACTTTTAAACAAAATGCATTTATTTACTGGTGAGGAGTGAACACACACTGCAAGTCATGAACACACACACACCCAGAGCAGTGGGAAGCTATCACTGCAACTCCCAGGGAGCAATCTGGCGTGAGGTACCTCGCTCAAGGGCACTTCAGTTGCTACCTGTCAGCATTGGAATCGAACCAGCAACCTACTGATTACATGCCAGCTAAGTTAGCACTTTCAGTTCCATAGTTGTGTTAAAAACATTGTGTTGCGCAAGAACAATAACTTATGAGGAAAAACAATCCTCAGATTTTGGCAGTCAACACAGTTTGTAAATGTTCAGAATAGAAACCATGATGGTTTAATTGATCTGTTTTCAATGTGTTGTTTTAAAGGGAATGAGATGCAATTTCTCAGAAAGTGTTTTAGCGTTCTGTCTGCAAGCACACAGAACAAATCTTCACAAAATCAAATCAAAATCTTACCATATCAAATTAAAACCATCTTTAAGGCTCCAGATATTTTGCAGTTTTAGTATGCAATGCCATTTGCTTTGAGTTTTGACTTGTAGCATGTAGCTGTTATTGAATGCAAAAATGCATTAATAAAATGCATCCTTAAGAAGTGTCTGGTGAACACAATCTGATTCCTGCATTATTATACAGACTGGAAGAGGTCCGTTGAAACAGCCAATCCATACAATGTGCTTTTAGCCTCGGTGAATTTTGCCTGACAAGGCAGATTTAACACAGAGTGTCTTCTCTGTGTCTTCTTACTTCAAATGTCTGACTTCTTCACATGCACAGTCAACACTTTCTCACTCACCATTGGGCAAAACCGGCGCCACCAGAAAAAACGCAGTGCTTTTCTTTTGTGAGGTGTATTTGCATTGCAGGTAGCGAGCGAAGGCCTGCCGATATGTCTTGTTGAAGAGAGTGTAGATAAGAGGGTTCACACCTGAGGAGGCGTATCCCACCCACTCAAAGAAATTAATGAGTTGAAAGAGATGTTCGCTGCAGTTGTCAGCGGTCACCTGACAGATAGCTATCAACACATTGGTGATGAAGAACGGACACCACATCACCAGGAAGAAGAAAAAGACGATGCCCAGGACTTTGGAGGCTCTTTGCTCGTTCCTGATAGCTTGGATCATGCCCCTTCTGCTTTGATCAGGACTAAACGGGTGTTTTTTGGGTAAAAATGAGAGATTGTGGGAGGAGGGTTGGTTGTTAAGGACGCTTATCTCTGCTGAAGAATGGCTACAGTGGTTTTTGGTGTCTTGAAGGAAGGCGGAGCTCTGTTGCTGGAGAACTGACAGGGTGATGTAATAGCAGACCATCATGATGACCAGAGGAACGAAGAAGGCAACGAACGAGCCGACGAAAACAAAGTGAGGCTCGTTCAGGACGCAGGTGTCATTTATAAACACCTTTTGATTATCCTGGAAACCCATTACTGGAATGGGAAGCGACAGCACTGAAGAGAAAAAGAGGAGAGAAAGAGTTATGAGAAAGCACAGACGAGATAAACATTATAAGGCTTTTAATGCAGAGCTGGGGCAACTATTAATATGTAATTCAACACAAGCCAGACTAAGCCAGTATTAATTATGTTGTGCATTTTTATGTTTAGCAAAAGTTACATTATTAGCATAGCTTATAAACACTCACTCACAACAAACATACTGGAATAAATGATTGTGGAAAGCACTTTTTTGTGCATGTGTTGCAGCCTGTGTGGTTAGAATGTTTGTTTAGAAATGTATAAAAGTTTACACACAGGAAGAGAGTCACACAATTTGCTTGACTGCACTCATAAACTAAGACTGAAGACTTATATAAGATAATGAACAATTACATTAAGTTTGAGCAGAAGACAATGGGCATATGAGTCAGCGGCAACATCCTGACAACTAATCCTGTTGTACGTAGTTGCTATTTAAAACCTGCTGGTGTTTATTGATCTAAAGTATAAGTCTATAGTATATATTAACTGTGTTAAGTCAAGCGTTATGTAACATCTAGTCTAAATGCTGGATTACAGATACCAACATTAACAGATGTAAGACTCCAGGCTGCAGAATTAGGGCCAGTAAGAGTTAAAAATATTTCAACAGTAGCCACAAAATATTTCTTAATATATGATGTATGCATGCTACAATATTATTCATAATACAATATTATAACTGTATCCGTATTCTGTGATATGTGTCTGAGTGTTCGAGATTTTAGAAATGACTGCAAAAGAAGTTTTGTGTACTGTGCAATGCGCCGAATTTTAAATATGAAGTCATACAATATGATGACCAGCCAATAGAAATCAAGCTACTGAAACCACAAAGCTCAGGAAATCCACAGAAGTAGTTTTCATGCATCCATGTTTGTTTGTTTACACCCGAGTGGCACAAGTCTCCTAGCAACAGGAGGGTGTGTGTTTCCAGGAGTAACAGGAGGGAGTTTGTGGTGTTCACATACATGAGAGACATATAGAGTGTCATGTTCCATCATTTGGTGCGTCATGACCAGCTGTTTCTCCAGCCATTCACACAGTCTGGAAGTGTGTGATGTCTAGTATGGACAGTGTTGCACTTTTGTTGTCTGTGATATTTGCAGCACTACTGGTTTTATTAAATCCATATGATTTCTACCAATAGGATCCATTCATAACATTCAAATCAGTTTGAATAGAGTCTAATTAATACATTTTAGGAAATACATTTTAGGAATTAATTACTTTTTAGCTAAGAAAACTTAAACCTTAAACTTAAAGAACTTGCAGAACATTCGAATTTTTCCAGAATGCAATATTAGTTTTTAAAACAGAGGACTTCAGAATTAGTTAAACTGTTGTTGTTTTCATCAATAAATGTTTATTCTCACCTATAGATATGGTCCAAACTGTGGTGATTTTCATCATGGTCTTAAAAGTGGAGTTGGTGCGGCTGTATCGAATCGGATTTCGGATCCCAATGTAGCGGTCGACAGACATGGCACACAGGTGCATGATAGACGCTGTGGAGAACAACACATCCAGGAAGATCCTCATGGGACACAGCTCTTTAGGGAGAGGCCAGCTGTGGTCTAGAGACAGACAACAAGAAGGACTGCAATTCAGAGACATATAGATGCATGTTACTGAGTACAGCTGACAGTCTGGTACAGAGTATTATTGTAAAACATTGTGTTTTACATTGTGTTTAGCTCAGTTAATATTGTTCCACAAAGCAATATACTGATATTAAAATGCTATAAACTCTCATTCTCATTATTGTAAAACAGTAACAAGTGTTTGGTATTGCATATATTACATACATTGTCTATCGCCAGAATAGTATCTTATTTGTTTGTTTTTATACTCTGAGGTGAAATAACATTTTGACAGGTTTTGTTATATCAAGGGTTGCCATCAAGTTTTCAGTTTCAGCTCCACTCATTTATGTTAATATATTTATATATATTTGTATCAATATTCATTTGCTCAGAGACATTTAACATGTTGCTTTAAGAACCAACAAGCCAAGTCTACAAAGCTGAGGACAGGATAAACAGTAGACGGTTGTTTTGATACACATTAAGGGATGATGAACATCAGAACATTAGGAACTAGTTGTGCACACAAACAATTAGTCATTCAGTCATTGTTTCAACACAGTTAATTATTGTTCTAAAAACCCCTTCTGACCATTATGTAGGTTAGTAATTTACTAACTTGTCAGCTTACTGTTACTTACTGTTAAGAACACTGATAAGGGAAGCTGGCATAACTAGGAAGGCCACCAGCATGTCTGCAACGGCCAGTGAGCAAAGGAAGAAGTTGGTGGCATTGTGAAGCTTTCGTTCGATGGATACTGCCATAATTACCAGTAAATTCCCTGCAATGGTAAAGAATATGATCACCAGAATGAGCAGGCTGGGCCAGTTCTTCTCTGTGGGCCGTGTAACACCCAGCTCTGAAAGGTTGGATATAAATAAGCGGTGGTTGTTCAAAGAGGCATTCCAGGCAAAAGTGTCATTTAGTGAGGCCATCTTGACAAAGTGAAAGTCTGTTAGCAACTTAGCCAGTTCTGTATGATGTGAAAGATCAGTCTCAGATGTCAACAGACTTCAGGTCATCTTCATCAGAACTGTTTGTTTTGTGGTTGTGTGTGTGACACCTATACAGAAAATAATAATGTTAAAGGCACAGTGTAAGAACAAACAACACAATGAAAATTGTTTTGCTGTGTTACTATTCTATGTACAGGGACGTATTAAAAACATTATTTCAGCCTCAGTGGTCTCACCTTTAACTGTATTATATTGCATTTTGATGTTATATAGTTTAGAATCTGTTAAGATTTCTAATGGTTTAGGGTTTTTTTAAAGAGCCTTTCTTCACACACTTTATAAGCATTAAACACATACTGCAGAGAAATGCACAACACTGTTTAATTATTAAAGTAGAAAACTCATATAAACCTGTCTGTTGTCTTTGTCAGACGACAACAGACAACACAAGGCTTCAAAAAGTTCATATATCATTTATATCACCATAGCACATAAATTAATTAGCGTCAGCCAATTTCATGGTATTTACAGTCAATTTTACAAATTGCAGTAACATAAACATTCAATAACAATAAACACTCATTGCACAATGTGTAACCAAAACAGTAAAATATTGTGACAGAGTGGATTGATTAGCGGTTCTCATAAAATTGTTGACTATAAATTTTTGTTGATTTATAGATGTGGTCAAATTCCTCCTACATTTCTTTCTTGTCAGTTTTATCACCCATGCATGCTGAACTCCCCCAATACAATTATAATCTGAGATAAGCATCTTTTGTGTCAGTGCCTGTGAGGTACTTACCAGGTTGTCAGATCTATTGGATACAAGTTTGCACAAGCAATTGGTTTCATCACAGTAGTCTCTAGAGGCTAAACTCTCATTCCCACAATACAGTTCCACATTACCAGATACGAATCTGAGATTCTTTATCGTGCTACATCTATCTAACTCAACACAGCAGCACACAAACATTGGATAACAAAGATACACACCCACCTGTGTGTGTTATGCGCTAGAGTTTGGCTCCTCTGCTGATCTGATGATCTGGTCTGATGCATCTCTCTCCTGTTAATAGAGACTGAAACTGATCTGATTTCAGTTTCATCTGATTTACACCTCAAAGAACAAAAACTACAGATCAGAGTCTGAGGTTTTCTGTACTGCATGTGAACAGTCTGGCTGGTTGTGTCATTTTCATTAACAAATTAACCCTCATTAACAAATATTGACACTTGCAAATGTCTGCTTCAAGTCAAGCAGGAAATGTTTTTACCTTCCTTTCAAAGAAGGATTAAAGAGTGTTGAATTATTCAACATTAGTGGGTATGTATTTACCTTGAATATTCTGCATATACAATCTGTGTGACGCTTGCACATCCCGTTATTAATAACATAATTTGTTATTGAAAAGCTATGTTCTTTCAAACATTGTGACATTATCAATCTCTAGGGATAAAGTTACGCTGCTGCCCAACACTGAAGAGAACTGGGGACATTGTTTGTGGGGTAACCACAAACTTACAACCTCTTTCCCCTTTCTGTTACTCACATGCTTAATTGGTAGAGCATTGTGTTAGCAGTGCTAACATCATAAGCTTGAGTCTCAAGGAATACATACACTGACATTATGTATTCCTTAAGTGCTCTGTAAATTGCTTTGGGCAAAAGTGTTTGCCGTGTTTAAATATAATACATACACATCCACAGTATGTTTCCCCAATTACTGCATATTTTTAGTGATGCTAGAAAAACAGCTTTGGTAAGTCTTTTGAGCTACTGTAGTAGCTCAACAGTTTAAATGGAAAAGCATTTTATTTCAAAGCCTTTGCTTATTGTTTTCATAAATGTCTTAAAAGTGGCAACAACTGTATAAGCAGAATAACTGACTCGGCAACATTGTATTCTTGAACGTGAAAGCAGACCTCAGGGTGTAACAGCTATTTCATGTTGTTGACGCATTACCACCCCAGGGCTCGCAGCAATATGTGACAGTTTACCGTGCAAAAAACCTCTTTAACAAAGGAGTATGCAACGATAGGAATGCAATTTTATTAACTTTATTCTCCCGGCACTTACGCATCCTGTCACGAACGCCACAGGCTAAGAACTAGTTATGCAATATGCGAGTTTAGCCCACACAAGTAAACAAGAATCCAAGGTAGCACATGTGCTCAAGAAACACATTAAAATTATTAAACTAAAATTTTAAAATATTTATAAAATATATTTTCTGAATATTTGTGCACATAGAGGAAAACAAACTGCTGCGTTAGAAATTGGCTGATGAAATGTGAATTTAATTAAAGAATAAAATACTCAGTGCGTATAAATGTGTCACGATTGCCAGTATTATTATTTTGTGACAAATTTCAACACATAACAGAAAGACACATTTAGATGGTCTATTGATTTCAAATTGTCAAATTGTAAATTGTCATTGGACATGCGTCCTTATGCAATAAGACTATCTTCATCAAATGTAGGGGTGACGCTGTTTGTATAGGCCGTTTGTATACATACGTTCTGTAACAGTTTTTTTCTTCCATTTTAATCACTTTTTATCTTACAGGTTAATTTATACCCTTTGAAGTCCTGCAATGTCATTATTTAACTGCTAAAGGTGCAAATGTCCCCATTGGCTTTCAAATAAGAGATTAAAACTGCACACATTCCCAATAGTTATACAAAAATAATGAAACGCCACAACATACACACCCAGGATCTAACCTCCACTTCGCCCCCTTCTAACACCCTCTCCCTGTCCCTCCTCCCTCCCTCCGGGGCTCAAGTCACTGAATGTTTACTGAACATGAGCAAATACCAAGATTACCATACTGTATATCATAAGTTCTTCATTTTTATTTTTGGTCTCATTTTAAAGGTTTTGGTAAATTGGGTAAAATGACCAAATTTAACTAGAGCATAAAGTGAAAAACGGGTTAAGAAAAATCCACACTCCTCTGGTTGTGTTGACCATCCCAGTTAGGCCAAAATTCTGTTGTCGATTTGGAATTGTGTATAAAAAGTGTATAAAAAGTGACTTGACAAAGGACTGTATCCTTACTGTAAGCATACTGTATCCAGAACTACCCAAACAATTGCTCAATGAAAGCGAAGTAACCTAAACTTGAAATGACCCATGTCCAATTTACACTATACACTTACAGTAGCAAAAGAATTCAAAGTAGACACACCTGAAAATCTTAAGACGCAGCAAGACATTCTTCTGTGGTGATCCCACCCTTTAAATGAAAATGAAAGTGACGTATTTGTCAATTATGGTAACCCATAACTGAAATGTGACGTGTGCATTTAACCCATCCTTCGTGAGGAATGAACACACACACACCCGGAGCTGTAATCCCTGTAGTGCCCAGGGAGCAATCGGGGTTAGGAACCTTGCTCAAGGGCACTTGAATCTGCTGAAGGGCACTGAACCGGTGCTGGAATCGAACCAGCAACCTACTGACCACAACTGCCCCCTTAAAAATGTAACATACTAAACGGCTGAAAATATTATTTAGGACACAACTAAAGAAATTGTTCTAAAATAGTACAAGCCCATCATCCACAAGCACCATCTTCTTTATTTTTTTAAAACAAAGCCATTTAAAAATAGCAATCGTTTGTTGAAACAAAATGGTCCTGAAATATCATGATAAATAACATTGTAAAATACAATTTTCTTACTCAAAATCCTTCATTTAAATCCATAGAGCAAGCCTAAATAGGGCATAATATTTCCATTTAAATACACAATTGCTAAAATTAAGTTTAATAACAGCTAACTATATTCTGGTAACAGTCTTATACGTTTCTGTCTAATCTGTGCCAAGCTATTTAACATATGTTAACAATAATTTAATAAAAACTACAGCACTCTAAACATTATTGCATCTCTTTATACAAGTTAATAAATAATGTATTTACAATCAAGTAACAATCTCTAGCCATGATTCTCAAAGCACTGTTAATGCGTCTTCCAGCGTGTCAATGTGAACCAAGGGAACTTTTGCCACCTCAAAAAAGACTCTGTGTACACACACAAAAGGTTGACGCATTAAAAACGAAGTGAATTCAAACGCTAGGGCCATAATACAAGTGATTTTCCTATAATTACCTGTGGGAGTATTTGTTGTCCACGGCTTTAAGTTTGTCATTCAAAGGGCTTGCCAGCATTGCATACAACCTTCTTACCAAGCCACTCAGATCAGCCAGTTTATAGCCACTATGATACTGCAAAACTGGTGTCTGTGACAACAAATGTCTGAAATGTTACAAACTAGCTCCCAATAAACTACCACAGCAATTCACAACAGACACACTGCATATAAGAAGGTATTAATGGTGTTCGTAACAGTATGGTGTTAATATTATATTGGCATATAGTGGAACTACAACTTTAAATGTCCCTTTTCCTTACCCATCCTCCAAGGTCTTTGGTGATGAGAGCCAACAGGAGGCAGGCGCAGGCCAGGCAAGACGCTCTCTCTGACACAAGCTCCAGCTCCAGTAAGCTTGACTCACACACGTAGCGCGCGAGCGTTAGGGTCTCCATATTCACGCCAGCTATCTGCAGGGTTTGTTAGGTTATAATTAAAATTGAAGGGAGAACACAGCATTTATAGCAGCAGGTAAGTGTAACCTAGCGACACACTGTAATATGGAGAGATGGTTTTCTCAAGCTCTCTGTTGTTAGCAGTCTGACCTTTGCGTAGCGTCTGAGGAAGCGGTAGGGAACTGGTATGTTGATTTCAAAGTTTAGCGCCTGCAACATGTTTATTTCCATAGTGAGGAGCTCCCGTCTTTTGTAGGCATCATCGCAAATGTACAGGAAGTCATCGACACACGGAGGACAACGTTCCTGATGACATAAAAGTCAATATAGTTTACTAATTATTAATATAGTCTTGGTGTTATTTCTTTTGTGTTTCATAGAAAACGAGAGATGAGTTTGAAACAACACAAGGGTAGGTAAATTACTGTCAATGTGAAAAATACCTTCAAATGAAGTAATATTACATTAGAACAGCATGACACGCATTTACAAAGCAGTTTAGCTTCTTCACCTCAAACTTGGCAGCGATTAGCATGGCAGTGGAGCCAATTAGCTGCAGGGACTCCCTCATAACAACGGTTTCTAACAGGTAATGATCTGTGATCTTCACTGCCAAATAAAGGGTCTCGTGGTTCAACTCAAAGTTTTCCTTAAGACACAGGGAATACAATTAAAAACATGTAAAAGCACTGTGGTATTTTACCATACAATAACGTATGAACATTCTCATGCTCACCATTTCAAACAAAGAGGACATTAAACATTATGTAATTATCTGTGAGTTTGTTGAATGCAGTGTTAGTCCAAATATACACCTACCTGTACCTCCACCATCCAGTCAACAAGAACCCCTCTCATGTCTGGAGTTAGATCTGGCTGCTTTTGCATATAATCACTTAGTATAAAATTCTCCTGGGGAAAGAGTTTATTTGATTCAATGAAAACTCTCAGTTTTGTGTGGAAATATTAAACGCACAACCAGCACCTGGTGAAATTGCGCTGTCAGGTGGATTTAGTGAAGATACTATACATTTAACATAAACAATTACATGCAAAGGAATAGAAATGGTTACATGGACATAAATGATCATACAATCATATTTACAAGTGGAAAACAATTCTTGTCCACATCTGTAACAGTGCTGGGATTTTTCAAGTATATATCCAGTATATTTGCATCAAAGAAACTGTCTCGGAATAACATGTCACAATAATCACTGCTAATCTTGTAAGAAGCAGCTTACTAGCTGCTCTTAAACGCATTTATTCTCACCTCTCTGTTTCTGAGGTAATCAAAGATGTCTTTGGCATACTCAGGGCTCATAAAATAGTCCCCGCTGTGTCTCTTATCAACGTCAAACTCTTCAGGCACCTGGCCAACACAAATGGCAAAACAAAGCTTAAAATACATCAAACATAAATAGATCATTTTAATAACATTGATGGTATTTTCTATCAAGCTTTTGTTTAATGGACAATGTCTTTGAAATTCGGTGCTGTCTATCAAAAACAGACTCATCTCTAGTATTATGAATTTAAATAAAGACTAAATTTATTATTAACCTTCTACAAAAAGCACTAAATTTTAATACAAATCTGTTCTGGGTTTGCTTTAGATAAAGATAATTCATTTTATAAGCTTTTATACTACATTGTTCAGTCATCTGTTGTTCTACACCGGAGCAGGTTTGAATACTGGACTTGTACACCACATGAATAAGACAGGACTTGTAACAGGCTTGGCATCACTAGTATTAGTTAAACCAAGGTATGATGAAGATTTCTTGTGTGAGTTTTAACCTTTGGCTGTTGAACTGTTGACTGCTTATCAGTTTGCCACACGCTGAAGCAATCTAATGGCAATTCCTCTGCTTTAAATTCAGCTTTCTTGGGCTGTTCCTCAGGAGAGAAATCCTTACTACAGAAATAAATACCATGCAAATGCTGTGATATACAAACGTCTGAATCAGTACAACCATTTGATGCTGTATTGTAATGAAGTAACTTACTCTTTCTGAACTGCGTGAGTCTTGACAATCGCATTGCGGGTTGAAGATTTATTGACTGTTTTGCCACTTTTTGCTTGAATGCCAGTCTGGGTTTTGATCGCCTGTTAAAACATTAAGACTAATGAGAACAATTAAACTGCTTCATATACTATTTTCACAAGTTTAAAACGCATGTTATACAATGAAGTATCTAGACACTTATGTCACACTTAATTTCATTGACTGTTATGCCTCTTATACAATGTATATCACATTTAATGTAAAGACAGACAACACGAGCACATTTTTAAGCAAGTACATGTGCAAACAATAATACATCAATAGACACCCGTGTGGTGTAACTGAACAACATATTTAAAATGCTTGTAGTTGCTGTTTTAATCTAAACCTGATCAACTAATATAACCTGATGAACTCACATTGGTCAGATCAACAAAGGCAGATCTCTTCTTAGGGCCTCCCTGGGGAGAAGAAGGGGTCCTTTTAATGTTATAAACATCCTCCTATAACAAATACAATTAGTCAATACTGATCAAGAGGAATCAAGCAACATCCATAAGCTAAATAGGACGGTGGATCTGTGTGCAGGTGTCAGTTAATTCAGTCAATGATGATCATGATACAAACAATTTATTATGACATGTTTCTTACCTGATTTTTGTGACTGCTCGCTTTAGATCTAATATCAGAGGCTGGTTTTATATTAGCTTGGCGAAACATGGCCTGTTCACTGAAATACTGGAATAATGCGCTAAACCGCAAGGCTGCAACACAAAGACTGGCTACAATCACCCGTTTGTCATTCAGGCTACGGCCAAACAAATATTCTTTTCGTTTAAATACAGATGTAAACCTTGGCTCGGTATGTTCCTTAAACACTTTGTTCGGGTCTAAGTTATAAAGTCATGCCTAGCTAGCACCGGAAAACAAGCATGAGCGACGCTGTAAAGCTTCAGTTGTTGTTCTCAACAACAGCTGGATTCAAAACAGTGGGGACAGCGAACTGACTGCTGATTGGTCGTGTCTCATACATTCCAGCCAATCAAAAGGCTTGTTACAGTCTGAATTAAACTAAACGTTATTTGAAGGAATAAAACGCGCTTTGCTTTATTTAACACACAATACATACAAGTTTATTTTTATAAACGTTTTGTTTATTTTTGACAAGTCATAATAATATACCAACACAAACTATTGTGTCATTGTGTCAAGTTACATTTTGTAAGTTACATTAATTTTGTTTGCCTTAAAAAAATATTATTTACCTTCAACAGACCTTGACCAAAAAGCAAAGGAGAGAAATTAGGTTATAAATACTAAAAACTTAGTACTAAATACTAAACATTTCTTAAGGAATGGTAATAAAGGTCATAATTTTGGAAAGAATCAAAAGTCAAAGAAATGATGACAATACAATGTATGTATTCAATGTACAAAGTATGTGTAATATTGGATGTATAAATCTGAAGGGAACTTTTTTATACTTTCAATACGATAAAATTCTTCAAAATAAATACGGAAACTGATGTTTGCTAAAACAAACATTTTATTTAATTGTGGTGACCAACAGGACCTCTTTGCGTCCCACCTCCTAGAAGCGCAGAAGTGTACAAATACCCTCTAGTGGTCACATAACAAAATGACACAGCGAACCAATTTGCTTTTTAAATTGAAATGGTAAACTATAAACAAAAAATCTCACTTTAATCTTAAATACAACAATTATAATATATTTCCATACAAATATATTCAGACACCACAAACAGGTAAGCTTCATGTTTATAAAGTTATATTTCATGCGTATCCCGTTGAATTTTACGGAAATTTAACCTGAATTTAAGTTTTGCTTTTGATATTTGGTAATTCTGCTTGTGGAAGTATATCTGCGGTATTTATCACAGTATTGAGCACTGTGGGAATATCTGTGCTAATATCAGATTGTTTTGTCTCCATGTCTCAATTCATCCATCCCATCCCTGAGAACTGACTCCATCCCAGTTCTGGATCATCATCTTCATATTCCAGGGAAAATGGTACCAATGGTTTCTATTGTTCCTTCAATTGTAAGTCTATTGTAAGTATGTGCCACCTGGCCACTGCCAATATTTCCTCATTTGCACAAATAAATGTCAGTAGTACTTGTGAGCAATATTAACAGAATATCAATAGGGGTCAATAGTGAGAAATATAACCTAAATGACAGTAGGTGTCAGTATTCAATAATACTTATCCTCACACGTTTGCAGCTAGAAAGTAACATTTCTAAAGCATAATTCTGAAGCCTCTGTCTGAAGAACTGGGTTAATGTCTCAGACAGTCATAATCTAAGCAGTGTTCACTTTAGTGTTCATAGAGTTTGTAAGAACGCTTGTGCTGTGCTTTGTTAGCATTGTAGGCTGTTGTGTCACAACCAGCTGTACACACGGCCACGAAAACTGCCACGTTGCGGACCATCAGAGTTTCCGTAGTGTAGTGGTTATCACGTTCGCCTCACACGCGAAAGGTCCCCGGTTCGAAACCGGGCGGAAACAAATTATATCTTTTTACCATCAATTTAAACCTCCAGAATAATTTTTACCCAAGTTTGTGTCAAGTACTTTGTTTATTTGTTTACTACCTAAAGAGCCAAAATGATGCCAACCAAAGACAGTCAAAGATAATATGAGGGTTAACTTCACAACCATGCTGTGAGAGTCATGCTTTTAAAGCCTGTTTAAACAAGTTCAAGTTCAAGTTCAATTTATTTATAGAGCGCTTTTCACAATGGTACATTGTCACAAAGCAGCTGTACAAACATAAGTAAAAAAAAAAAAAAAAA
>JBAJNP010000641.1:39445-84667 GCA_036877545.1 Yasuhikotakia modesta | reverse complement strand
TACTTTAAATTGCTTTCATAGAAAAGTAGTTTATTTATTAATATGACATTTAGGACATTTATTAAATAAAATCAAATAATGTTTGTGAATTATTTTCATTTTAGTAAAAAATGTGAAAATGTTTTCTTTACACACACAGTCACAGCACAGTTTCATGTGTGTGTGTGTGTGTGTGTGTGTGCATATAGGTGTTACAGCCTGGTCTAATTCTCTGCTTTGCCCTCATGAGGGTACCTGCCTCACAGCCTCCAGGGCTGTGTCCAGGGCTTCTCTCTGTGTGCTTGAACTTACCCCACACAATCTGCAAGGTGTCACTTGTGCCTCCATGAGTCCTACCATTCAAATTCAAGTACAGGAGTGTGTGAGACAGAAGAAAACGGATGTCATGTTTTAGCAAGGAAGGACTCTGAAATGGTCATTAGGCCTCAGGCTTCACAGCTTCGGCTGAGGACAAAAGAAATCAAAATTCACACACACATTTTTTGCTATTATTTTTTATATTGCAATTATATTTGCTGCAAAATGTTGATTTCATGCTGGTTTATGAGGAGACATTTCAAGTTTTATTTATGAGTCAGTTCTATTTTATCATTTTTTATCAGTTTCTTTTTTTATTTATAAAAAACAAATATAAAACATTTACCTTTTTTTTAGATTTTTTCTGGATACTCAGGCAGCCAGTGCCAATATTCCATAGTTTTATTGATGTATTGATAGTAATGTGTCAGTTCTAAGAGTGGCTTGATGTATTTAGCTATAGTAAAGCATTTCACTGCATGTCATACCGTGTACGATTATGTATGTGACCAATAAAATTTGAATTTATATTATATATTGCTTTGACTTTAATATATTAATTTTACCACACAAATATAGGATTTGTTGCAGTCACACAATTAGTGATTTAGTGTTTTGTGTGGTCACATGATATCCCTGTTTTCTTCCTCTGGAACCAAATTCACACTTCTTTTTTTCTTTTAGTTAAATCCAAAAGCCTTTCTGACTCTATTTCCTGTGCACTTCAGGTATTGATTCTCTACCCCGCATGTGTTCCTGCATTTCCCTGCCGTCCCTTGATTTTCCCTCTCACTGTCTCTCTCCCCCTCTGCCTGTCTGTCAGAGAATGAGGAGTGATGAAATCTCTCTGTCCCCGTGGCAACAGGCAGCACATGGATTGAGGCCAGTGCTAGCAGATGCCTGATCTATGATAATGTCTATTGATAGGAAAATCAATGTGGCATTGATCCTCAGTCTGTGTGCAGAAGTGAGGGAGAGCAAAATGGAAGTGAAAGGAAAAGAGTGACTCAGAAAAGAAAGGAAGAGGTGAAAGTCTCACTCAAATCTGCGTGTTAGTTAAAAAGAAAGAAAATAAAACTTGAAGGGGATAAGAGGGAAACAGAGAGATGTGGAGACTTATTCAGACTCTTCTCTACTCTCTCTGTCTGTGGAAATTCAGTCTTGAGGCCTATAGATTTGAATGGAAATAGGCTTTTTAATGGAATTTGAAAAAAGGAAGGATTGAAAAGGAAAAATCAATTCTCTGGGGCTGAATTGTCTAATAATGATCTGTAGTTTACATTTTTCTCCTAATTGCTTGTTCTCTGAACACTCAGGTCATTTCTTACACTACTGGGTCAACAGACCATTTCACGTAATTGGTGGAAAATATTCCTTAATTCATTTCAGTCTTATTCCAAAAAGAGTTTTTCAATGAAAAATGCACCCCAATTAGCCTCGTATTTATTGCAAACTTCACAAAGCAGTACTTAAAATTTAAAACTACCATTAGCTCATATTTCAGACATAATGCTACTGAAGCATTTTAACAACAATCATAGCTATTATTTCTAAAGGTTTGCGTATTTAATATATAATCATATGTTTATGTGTGTATATTCATTTGAGCTATTGGAAAAGTTTCTTTGTGTGATTGAAAACACAGAAGTTGCTGTGGAGAATAGCAGGATTGCGCGGCATCTTGATCACTATGGCGACGCACGGACAGTCTCCCCACTGCACGCGCTCTCCCTCCCAAGTGAAGGGAAAATGGGTACCATAGCAACGGCACACACTGTTTACAATATGTACACTTCGTCACTGGCTGCTGATGGCTTCAATTTGCATGTACATCTTCCACCAGCATAAAAGAAATATAGAGATTCTTTTGAAGTGAGGAAAGGGGCTTTGTCTAAAAAAATGAACAGGAATTTTTAAAAAAGGCAAGACAGGAAATAAGCTAATTTTACAGACACACCCAAGACGGGAGTATTTTATAATTATAGATAACATCTGGTTAGTCTGTTGATCAATTCATTACTACAGAAGCAAAATATTCCCTTCTTGAAAACTGTTTTATATATACAATAAAAGCATTTAATATTTAATTTAATCTGAAGCACTGTCACACTGGAAAAATATATCTATGTAAAAGAACAATTTACTTAATTGATATGAACATAATACCAAACCAAGGCCTTTACTATTATACAGACACAGTAAATCTATATTTCCCTCCTTTTAGGTAAAGACAGTTCAGAGAGGAAAAGATGCTGGCTGCTCCCTGGACCTCACGCTGGTTACACTGTAGGGAAATGGATTCCTTACCAGGAAATCTATTAAATTATGGTGCACCACTGTGCCAAGCTCGAAGCCACTCTCTGTTTTTAAAAATTTCTTATTAGCTGTAATTCAAAAATTATAACCAACATGGCTTGAATATAAAACTGATAATAGTAAGAATAATGACAGTAATAATATAAGGGCCAGGCAGGCAGCTGGTAAGTCAGAATGGTGTTGATTCCCAGTCAAAGCTTCTCGGTCTCCGTTCAGCCCGATGGTTAATCTAGCACTATGTCCATCGCAGGGTTCTGCCCCTGGGGGAAAATCAGGGAGGGAGGTGAGAAGGAAGAAAGAGAGGGTAACGGATAGAGAAAGGGTGTGCATATACAGAGGTTTCAGACGAGGAGGGGGTAGGTTAATTTGCAGAAGAGGGCAGAATTTCTCATTAAAATAAGATTGAAGTTGATATATGCCTGTGTGTGCCTGACACACTGTACATTCTGATTGTGATAAGTCCTTGACAGAACAAAGGCAGCCCCCCTCTGCAGTGACCACAAAGACCGCCATAGTCCAGGGTGAGTTTTGATTTTGCCCTAACCTCATACTCTTAAGGCCCCATAAATCATCAATTTAGGGGAAATGTGGTGTAATTTTAATTTGAGGAATTCAATTTAAATGCTCAAAAATCTGTTCACTTCTAATTCTTTTGTGCAAGCATGACTGTATTAAAGCTTTAAACCTGCAGGTTTTAATTTATTAGTTGTACTCTTTCATTTTGTGACTGGTTTGATTGTTTAACTTTATTTAGCATTTAAATGAAAAAGTGGTCTGAATACACTTTCACAAGTACATTTTATTTTTATTTGCTTAATATTTTAAGCACTTTACAGCAAAGGTACAAGTAATACATTGGTTATTTTGTTTCAGAAGCACAGCTTTGGAAACCATCCAATCAAAACAAACATTTTTCTAGGGCCCATTACCAACTCAAAGATGATTGTTTTTGGTATTTAAAATGAACCTCAGAGCAGGCCAATGCATTGTAAAAATGTAAAAAGTAAATAAATTGTCTTAACAGAAGTGTAACCAGTTAATTGCAGCAGTTTCAAAACACTGAACTCACTGAATCTAGTTCATTAAAGACAAAAATCTGGCTGGTGTATTTCTTCAAGTCATTTACTATTACAAGTTATGCAATCACATCCAAGATTGGCCTTTCACACAGTGTGGGGAAAGCCTATTCCAGCCCGATCCTCATTGTTTCTAAGCTGAAAAGCAGCGTTTCTTTCTCTGAAACCCGCTCCTCGCCCTGACAGTGGCCATTATGTGTCCTGTGCTACAGCTCAGCAGACAAAGCCCAGCAAACACCACTAATTGTGGGTGTTGTGTAGCTGCCAGTGTTTGTACAGCCCCTCTCTCCTTACCTTGTAACAGCACACACAGTTTCTCCCTGTGCAGACCTAACAGCACATACACACACATTGACACCCTGATATAACTAACACACATATATATGCACACACACGTAAAATCAATCTTTATTATCATTGGTCTTGGGCAACATGGTCTTAATTTGGTCTCTGTCCATCACGTGTCCAACACCTACAGATACAAACTTTCTTATCATACCCAAAATCAATATCAATAAAACACACTGTTCCAGAAAAGACAGAGAACGCATTACTCAGCTAATCCTTCAGAACAAGTGTCCTCCACTCTGCTAAAATTTGGCCATGTGGCTCAACAGATGTTTGTTGCTGAAGAGCTAAAAGGAAATGCAATTCATCAGACTCGCAGATGAATCAGACTCGTGATTGAGAAAAGATGTAGCAGACTGCAGAGGTTTAGGGATGAGATTCTAATTTGTTTCAATGGGTTTATTTTATTTATGTTGTGCTGTGGCGGTTGTCTGGTATGAACATGATTTCTGTGCTTTGGAAAGTGCCTGCGCTGTTATAGGTCAGGGATATTGTGGGAGGTCTCAGATTCATCGATTACATATGTGATAAATGCACACCTGGCGCTCGATGACATCATCCGTTTGTGTATGTTTTATAGACTGACCATGTTACAGTTTTCAATAATTTAAGCGCTGTGGAATTTACAGGAGTTTTGGAATAACAGAGTGATATATAGATATACATAGATATGAGTTATGATTCACAATATTATTTTTATATACTTATCTGAAAATATATTTCATATTTTGTGATGCAACATGCAACACTTTATTGTGTCATTACTTCATTTTTAATATTATGGCACAATAAATTCTTAGATTTTTTGGTGAATGTTTATTTTTTCTGCATTTTATTAATACAATCTCAAAAACAATATTGCTTAGGGGCCCTAGGATTTACCAACACACTGAAGGCGTTAAGCACGCACGCACGCACACATACACGCACACACACAAACACACACACCTCTAGGCCTCTACAGGCCGTCACCAACAGGTCGCTGTTTTTACATACGAAAAACTAATTAGAAATATATTTCACCTATTTAGACTTTTTAATTCAATCTTAGATAGTGAATGAAAATGTTTTTTGTATATTTGTTTCAATCTTTACACTGATGAACGCCTTTCTTTTATCGTTTGGTCACTTTATTACTCACCTGAGTTACTGTGGGGCTGAGTGATCCAAACCCATCTCTCCTTCAACCCTGACGGCCTCACTTCTTGATCTGCCCCCTCTTTCACTTTGGGGCGCCTATGGCATCTTAAAGGCTACATGCATCTCTCAAATTATCGTCAGTCCTGCTAATATTCTCGTTAATACGAATCTTCCCGATAGCAAAACATCATCTCGACGCTGTATATACTCAGATAACCTGTAAAGATCTTCTGCTGGGGTTACCGGCCCCATACAGCGAGCGGGCGGGCACGTCTCTGTGGGAGTTAACGGGTTGAATAATTAATGAAGTCTCCTGAGATGTGCAGTGGCCCACAGCAGCCTCAGTCCATGACATGCATGTTCTCCGCACGGCTTAAAATGAAAGGGCCCTGCTTACTAAACACACACACACACACATCCCTCCCTCATGAGAGAGGCTCCAGCGCATAATGGTGACAGCTGATTCTAACTCACATTTCCATAATTAACAAGCTTGCGGCAGGTGAGCCTATCACCGCATGTCTCTCCTGACCCAGAACAAAATGAATAGCTCTTCTTGTATCAAGAAATTATATGCAATTTACTCCTTCTCTGGGACATTACGGGGAATAAGAATAATTTAAAGCGGCACCCCCCGACTATTTTATTAATTATTATGGAGACTGCTCAGATAATGAACTGATATCTATTTTTACCCCATTATTATATATGACGTCTCAGCACTATATTCTGTCACATTAATCATGTTTCGTGGAATTATAATTGATCGTTTATTTAAACCTCAAATCTCGTTTTAATTATTTTATTTTTTAGGTTATTTAATTTTTTAAAAATATTTGTGCCAATAATCAAGCATATAGTCATGCATTTAAATAAACGGTGGAAAAAACAACACAAAATATAACAAAACGTCCGATTTATGCCTCATCTTATCTCACGTAAATTATGCAAATTTGTGATGACCGACTCTCCCTCCGTTTCATGTAAAACGCTTAATGTTTATCGTAAACATTCTAGCCCTTTGTATTTTCTTTGTTTGCGTAATGCATAAAAAACAAATAGCGTCTGTTTTTATTTATACAACTTATTATTATATACTATATTATATTTTGTCTATGCATTCTACATTTATAGATAATTATTTGTGGGTTTGTTTGCGTGTAGAAGGTCTGTAGCGCAGTTGCCGGTCTCCTATTCCTCGCTGCTGTTCAGCTGCGGCTGCGGCAGTCAGAAGCGGCAGGGAAAATCAGCGCGCACCGCTGACAGGCCTGCGGTTACTGTGGAGCGTGGAGGAGTGTGTGCGCGCCGCAACGCGAGTGTGCATGAATGAAAAGTACAGCAAATATGAACCTAGTGTAGAAATACACGTGTTTGTATTCATGCATGCGTATTCCTATACATTTATGTTTGCAATAAGGTGCAGCCTATATAAAAATGGTAATAAATAAATAGCATAATACGCAATAGGTGACACTGTCGATTAGACAGATTTGCTTCCAGTTAGGACGTGTTTCCTGTGTGTTGTGCTCATGCTGTGGCATAAGGAGCCCAGAAACCGGGTGACTGTGCAGATTAATGTCACGCGGGGTCTCGATCGGTTTCCCCTTTTCCCCACGCAGAGGTCGGCAGAAACTAAACCATCGGGGAGGTTTAACTGACTTCGTGCACGTAGAGTTTATGACATGGTTAAAATGTTAGGCTTCGAAGCTGTATAGCTTCAATCTTTTAGAGCTAGATTTGATCATGAAGGAACTGTTTATAAATATATGGACCTTTTAATTTTATTTTGTTTTTAGCCTTTACCTTGTTGCAAGTCTGTATCAGAACAAAGGCGTAGCTATTTCTTTCTAATTATTGATTTTTGCTATAGGTTGTTTATTATATGATGTTAATAGTTGCATGTATATTTATTAATACCGTCCGACTGTCAATTTTACGAGGTTTAGGGATGGTGGGGGTGGCGTTACCTCGGAAGAAGAATAAGCTTGTCTGCGTATGAAGAAAGATGTGTCTGATTCCCACCGGGCCACACTGGGACCATTATCCAACAGGAGCGAAACCTGTGGGGGTCCATCGCCGGAGCCGTGGGAGGGAGGCAGTGATGAGTTTGGGGGAGGCTCAGGACTGTAGTTCCTGTACCCAGCCCCGCTAATCTCCCTCAATAGCGGGGGAGGACACGTACTGTAAGGACGGAGAGAAGCAAGACGGGGCCCCTCGGGCCGGCGGAAAAGCTCCAAACGACAGGATAACTGTTCAACACAACCGCACGAGAGCAATTGTGTCCTGAGTCAGAACAAACCCTCGAGCAAAGACAAAGGCTGACAGGGGATTTTCTGAAAACGAGCACCGGAAAATTATTTAAAAAATGATATTAAAATACATTAAATCAAAGGTGTCGTTGATTTTTATATGATTTATTATTTTTGGAAACCGCAGTTTGTAAGCTCTTTATTTATACAGTTTTACAATTATATATTATTTTATAAAAGTAATATTTTTTCCTGTTGTTTTTTTTTCCTGCACGACAACCAAACAAACATCTGCAAATAATTTGAATAGAAATCTGATGCATTATTCATGCTACCTAAGTTTCTAAATGATTACTTATGACAATTAAAAGCATAAAACAAATTACGTTTTTATTTTGCGATACCATTAAGTCACTTTTACGTATATTAAAAGATTTCTATTCAGGCACCAAAATGGACAGAAGTGGTCCTTTACTGGCTACCCAGGACAGCCAGACAGCCGCTGTCCCCATAGGCCCCTGGCAGACTGATTGAAACCGTTGATGTTGGACAGGAGTTCAGCTGGAAATAAGGGGGATGGGACTTAAGAGGGGGTGTGTCCATATGCCCAAGATGTGAATGAATAAAGCCCAGAGGAGGAGGGGTGTAGCCAAGAAGTAGAGGAAGATAAAGCACAGAACAAGCGAGAGAGAAAGAGCGAGTTAGAGAGAGGGAGAGTCAGAGAGACAGCGAGCAGTAGAGAAAAATGGAAAGCAAGCGAGAAAGCAAGCAAGAGGGGGTGGCAGTGTCATGTTTAAACAGCCAGGACATGATTGACAGGTCTGATAAGAGAACAGTTTGGGGAGGGGGTCTCTGAGTCTGACTGGGAGAGGAAAGTGAGCTATTAATTACTTAAGCAGAACCAGATGTAACACAATGGTGCCCGAGCAGCTGGAAATCATCAGCGTAAAGGAAAGAGGGAGGAGAAATAAAGATGGGCGGGGGGAAAGTATGAAAGGAAGGATTGGGAATTGAACTACTTACAGGCTCCTTGAGCAGAGATGACAGGAGGTGCATTAGATGATGAGGGCAGGATATCTGATTGTGATTTTAACCCTGTTCGGCACATCAGCGCGTGAATTACATGACAAACAAAGCGAATACAGGGGAGAGGGGAGGATGAGTTGCGTGTTGACAGATAAATACAGGAAAACAGCAATTAGAAAAGATTGAAACTGAGACAACAGTGAGTCAAAGGGGGTAGGATTGTTATTTCCAAAGTCTTATTTATCTCAGTTGCTCCCCCGGAGAAGTTATCAGTTTTTAATTCAGTTATTTCGATAAAATATCACCACGATCATGGAGCGGCATGTTTGTAGTTTAATGTCAAAACTCACATTTGCGGTCTAATAATATTCCTAAATTTCAATTTGATGCGGCCATTCTGGTTTACAGTTCCGGCGAGGATAAGAGCAGACCATAAATCAGTCAGCTTCCCTCCAGCTCTTGTCAGTTAGCAGTTTTTTGTTACCTACCTGTAAGCTGAATCCATTCCTTACAGGCAGCAGGAGCGAAAATGAAGCGTCCCTGAGGATCATCAGTTTTTTTATGTGGATCGCCCCCCTTCCAGCGCACCCGGTGGAGAGGGAGCGCGGGACAGAAAGGATTTAGTAGCTCGCGGTCCCGGCTTCCTATTACTCCATCTGCTTTCTGAGCGGGTATTAACACAAAGACGCCATGGGACAGGATGGGACAGGGCTAAATAACCAAGTACGTGATCTATCACTGTAGTGCTAATGGGGTATTCCCAATATTATGAGATGTTTATTGGAAACCTCACGTCATATGTAGGTTGTTTAAAAAGAACGTCATGGGAAAACGAGGCGATGCCACGTTATGCGTGACGTTACAAATGTGCAATAATGGATTCATCCGATTAAAATAAACCGAAGATTTTTCAGATGTCTGAATGCTGCCACTGAGCCCATTGTGTGGGGGCCGTTCTGAGCGTATCAGGCCGGGGTCAAAGGTCAGAGGGTGGTCAGCAGTGTGGACAGTTTGATGAAGCTGAGGGGAGAGAGGGCCCTGCTGTTCCCACAGCAGGGGGACTCTGGGCTGGGCAGGAACAGTGGGTAGGTCTCCGGGGGTCACGCCGAGAAATGGGTTCCATTCACCCAACAGCAAACAAGGATATAAGGGGTTCTTAAAGTGTAAATGGGGAAAAAATGGGGAAAAAATGGATCAGTGCGTTTTATTTCAGGAGCTCCGTTTAATTCGAGATCGGCTACAATGCTGTGTTATTCATAGTACTGCTGTGAAGGGTTAAATAATTTTAATTACAATCTAAAAGCACTTTATCTGCACTGATTGTAATGGCTTCTCATTTAAACACATTTTCCTGGAGTGTTTCATAATTGCTATACTTGTGACAGAGAGCCTGTATTACTGACACTTCGTTATTTTAAATAAAGATACTATATGCATGTCTTCCTATGGGTATCATTTCTTGTCAATTCATTCTATGACACTTTTACAACGAGGTTTGATCTGTTAACTACATTTGTTAACAGCAACAAAGACACTGCAAGCATCATAATAGATTTTAAAAACAGATTTTAATTTATCTCTGAAAAAAGCGCAACACTACAATCTCAGTGTTCAAAATTTCTCAATATGAAGCAGGATTTGTGTGGTTTCATTTTGATGTTTTAAATACAAACTTTAAACATTTTGCATAATTTCTGTACACACACGAGACCGTGGACATACCACATCTATAACAGAGTATAAAACCACGTCAATAAAACGGTGCAAAAAGAAATAAGTCCCTGCACATATAAAAATAAATTAATACACTTTATCCAGTCACCAGCATTGTGAAAAGCCTACTGGGAACGATTTGAACTCACTAACAGTGCTTTAAAACAGTCCTTCACACCACTATGTGAATCACAAACTTTTATTTACAACAGAAAAGAGGTAAAACTTTGCTATCTAAATCTTATTTATTCTGACAGCTTATTCTTAATCCAATACACATCTGCAATTTACACGGAAACAAAACAAGAACCAGGATTATTTACAAGACCACAAGAAATTTCATTGTCAAGTAGGTTTTTTCTTTTTTTATAACTTCGAAACACCAGACATGTTCATCAAAATGTTTTTCAATGAGATTTTTTGTACAGTAGTATAAAAACATTTTGCGAGCTGGGTGTTAAAATATATTACCTTGTGCCCAACATGCAACGAATGCAAATAAATAAAAAAGGAACTATAAAGTCGGCTTTGAAACTGATCAATGCAGCACAAACATTCGTAATCAGACGTTTCAGTGTAGTCACTGTACAGGCAGAGATTCTCTAGACTTGTATTGCCTGAGCGACGCAGATTGGTAATAACTATAAAAATGGAACAACTGGAGGAAAACAAAGACGGGGAGAGACTGGCAACGTCTCCAGCGCCTGCCGCCCGTCGACAGCTTGGAGACCAGAGCCAGGCACTTGGGTTTAGGGTCTGGGTGTCCTGACTTGAGAGGTAGTTGCTCTTCAAAGAGTGCAGCAGGGTCAGCGAGAGTTTGTGAAGCTTTGGAACGCCTCCTGATGGCGGAAGCTCGAGATCACGACGCAGAAGGCCTTCAAGGTGCTCAAATGTCCGATTGGTTCAGCTTGTTTGCGTCAGACCGCATTCTAGACGCAGACAAATGAACACGCAGCTTTTATTGAAATGATCGTGATGCGTTTTCGTTAAAGGGGTTTAGAGAGGTAACAGTGGTGAGCAGATACTGATCCAGAAGCGTGCGTGAATACTCCTAGACATTTGATCCATCCGGCAACTCCAGTTTTCATCCAAGACTTACAGCAACTCACACCAGTGTCATTTCCAGCACACCGGCAGGGCGAGAGACTGTGTGTGTGTGCGCGCACATATGTGTGCAAGTTGTTTGGCCCCTGTGGGATCAGGAAGTTTACAGCAAGTGATTTTCTTAAACTCAGTGCAACATGTTTTTTGCCAGATGGGCATCAAACTTTTAAGTGTGTGTGTGTGTATCAAGGCTGGTGCTACGAGTTATATGCAGTGGTGAATATTATAGTCTTGTTGCTCAGATAGCTAGACTCTGAGGATGGACAGATGAGAAGATCCATAAGGCAGAAGTTCTCCTCTATGTTCCTGTTGTCTGCATCAGGTCTTCTCCTGCCCTGTCACAGATACAGCCTTGTCCCCAAGCCGCTAAATAATCACAAAAACACTCAGTTACAACAAGTCCTAAATCCACACATGAAAAACTAAACAATCATTCAGGTATTAATAAAGCAGCAGCAGGTACTAACTCCGGTTTTGGGAGCGCTGCTGTCGTGCTTGGCCAGGAATGGGTTGCTGGTTATGGCTGTCTGATTGCTGGGCAGCTGGGCATCATTCTGTTGCTGTTGCTGCTGCTGTTGTTGTTGTTGCATTAACTGATAGAGCAGAACCTGCTGTTGCTCCTGCACACAGACAGACAAACAGACGGCGTGATGAGACGTCTAGACACAGACGGCAAGCCCACAGGCCGTCTGACACATATTACACACGAATGCGGCAATAGCTTTCTGAATATCGCAATATTCCCACCTGGAAACCGCTTGAATTGTTCTGGAGTTAGTGTGCGTTGAGTTTTTTTTAATCAGTTAAATGCAAGAAAAAACCCTCCTGAGGAATATGTAATGACTTTTGTGAGGTTAACGGCACAATTTTTGAAACGTTTAGCTTGCAAATGTAAATATATATAGTGTGTAACACATTTATATTTTGGAATTATAGTAAACTTTACCAAAACTTAAATAACAGAAGCGTAACTGATGTTTAATGTTTAACTAACGGATGTGTGTGTGTGTGTATATATATACACACATATATGTGGATTTGTGTGTGAGGGTATGAGATGTTCCTCTCACCGCTGTGAGTTGTTGGGAGCTGAAGAGATGCCGCAGCTGGTGATGATGGAGAAGAATCTGTCTGTGTTGTTCAGTCAAAAGTCTAGTCGCACTGCAGAAACACACACAGGCCCCCATAAGTGAACTACAGTAACAACATTATTTCCCAAACATCCCAAACAGATGCACCATTTCCCATGACTGCACAAACACATTCAGTTGCACCCGACACTAAATTGCATTAAAAGTGTCACTGCTCATACATGAAATGCAAACAACATGCATCGTACACGTTGTTGCTTATGGAAAATGTAATTTCCCCTTAGAGCCCAATCGCAAAGGAATTTAAATACACAACAAAAACAACTAACAACCCAAAAGCCAAAACAAAGGTTAAACTGAAGATGGTGTCAGGATCACAACACTGTATCGCTACACTGAACTGTACAGCTGTTGTTTTTCATACAAAACACACAGGAAACAGAGGAAATAAGAGAACTAATGCAGACTAGAACAAAGCGCATAAATGCTCACCTGGTTTTCACAGTGGTCGCGCTGCTACAGTCCAAAAGACGCAAGCAACAGAATTCAAGATGCAAAAAGGAAGATCAGAAGAAATGAAGGAAATGTTTATCTTTCATATATTACTAATAACAACAACATACATGCAACTCACTAACACAGTTAACAGAAAGTTTATATCTTCTTATATTTCTTCATAAAGAAAAAACAAGACTATTTCAGATATTGGCGTTGTGAAAAATAAATTGCATTGTGTTCCTGTAGCTCAACTGGTGAAGCACCGTGATAGCGGTACAAAGGTTGTGGGTTCAATTCCCAGAGAACATATACTAATGAAAATTGTATTTCTTAAATGCACTGTAAGTCGCTTTGCAGAAAATTGTCTGCTAATAGATAAGTGTAAATGCAAAAAGCCTTACCACAAAAACCTTTTACAATAATGAGAATTGGGGGGGTTTGTGTGTGTACAATACATAGTACACACAAATTTCTAATGGTCAGAAAAATAGGCTTCATTATCTTACAGCACAGTACTATGTGTAAATGTAAAGGACATGGTGAAAGATATGGGCTTGTACCTGTTATTGAGGCTGCTGGGCAGAGAAGCGCTGGTAGCTGCTGAGGGGTGGGGCAGGGGGGTGCTGTTTTGGGTCAGGCCGGGGGAGGTCTGGATCACTCCATTCAGGGCACTCACGATACCACTCACAGTCAGGTGGTTCCCCTGTAGAGCGCCCATCAGACCCGTCGCCCCAGCTATGCCAGCAGGCAGGGATGAGTTGGCAGTGCCAGGCTGGACGGCCACCCCGGCCATGCCGACTCCGTTGACCTGCTGCTGGGGTGGGCTGTGTGCCGCAGAAGGAGGGGTGGAAAGAGAGGAGGTGCTGCTTCCACTACTGTGGCCACCAGACAGGGGATCCTGAGAGAAAGAGTGTGAGAGAAAGAAAGATCATGTGAGAAGCCTTGTTTACCTGTTCCACCCGAAGTTTCTCACAAATCTGATTCAATTAGTCATTACAGGAGGCTGCACATTGGTTAACATTAACACAGCCACTAATCAATCCCACAAACCAATGCAATTGTAACAATACATTGTAACTAAGCGTTACATATCAACACTACAACAATACAATGTACAAATATACATAATATAACACTGGACTCAACTAAACAGGTGCTCAGTCCCAGCAGGGGGCATCTGCAGAGCGGGGGTAGAGGAAGTTACCTGAGTGGGCAAGGGTTGAGAGGACTCTGTTAAAACACTGCTGCCTAGCTGAATGTTCTTGCTGTGCAGCATGTCTGGAGGAGAGAGAGATTTTGCAACTTGACATGAATGTGGAGACCAGATTAGCTAGAGTTGAGCTGGGAGAGGAGATCCGTGAGCAGAACAGAGGGGAGGGGTGGTCGAATGGGTGTGTGCGTGTAAAGGCCGGGGTATGCTTCGGTTATCCGCGTGCCAATGCGCCTAGTGCGCAGTTGAGTGCAACAATTCGTGCACTCCATCATTAAAGTATGCTGTGACATCACACATGCAATTATTGCCACGCAAGACGCAACCGGGAACGGATGACTGAAGTATACACTAAAGCTTCAGGGGTGAGGCAAGAGCTGGGCTTAGGGTCAGGATTAGACTGTGATGTTCGAGTTGTTGAGCCTGTATATATTTGTGTTACTGTGCCGTGTCAGAACTATATGGGTAAACGGAAGGCAGAGGGTAACAGAGGCAGTGTGTGTGTGTGTGTGTGTCTAACCTGTGTGAGTGTTGCTGGGGTACAGAGGGGAGGAGGCAGTGGTGGCCGTGGTGCTCGCGGGGGTAAAAGGCACGGAGAGCTGAGCGCTCAGGAGCTGCAATCTTTCCTTCTTCATGGTGAGAGTTCGGATCTGTTCCTCCAGGCGCCTGTTTTCCACCTGTAGCTGGTGAAGAGATTTCAGCATTCCCAGCACTGGGTGCAAAAACACAAACCACATTATCCCATTACTTGTGCTGCTCTCAGCTACCTTCAGGAATGCCAAGACATTTCTTCTAGAAGTAATTTTACTTAATGCAACAATTTACATTAAAACGACTACAGAAACCTGTGTTGAAAATGGTTAAAAAAAACAAACAAACGCTGAGATGACGTTTAACTGAACACCGTCAATGGTCGCATAGCAACAGTTAACCTGATACCGCAACAACAAAACCAACACCTACATCTGCAGGCTTGCAGACAAGCAGATCAGAACCTCCACAAGGAGCAACAACTGCAGATTTCCGCTCCGTCTCGTGTCAGTTTAACGGCTGCCTTTAAGCCCTGATCGGGGGCCAGCATCCCCTACCAAAATGCAAACCAGATGCACTGTCGACAAAACCGCAATACTGGTCTCATATCAGTGGCAAACAGAAAGTTCTCTCCACACCCGCAAAACACAACCGCTCCACCACTTCCTGTTCAGACCTCTCCGTGTTTGTGTCAGACTCCCCCCTGTTGTCGAAAGTGCTTCTATCATAACAGAAACAGCTGCTGCTTGTTCACACAATCCTGTCATATGAAGTACTAAGACATTTGCTGCAACCTCCAGCCTGTTATGTACAGTTGATCATCAGAAACTTGTATTATCGCAGCAGCTGTACAGACACAAACTGGCACAAAGGTCTATAATTTCTGTGGTAAATACAATTAATTAATTACATTCTAAAACGAATGTAATTACAGTCCTCAAACTTCAGAAATACTATGTGATTGACACAACAGTTTAATAGTTTCATTCTCTGACGTAATGATTCTTTTAGATATAAATATTTTAAGGGAAAGCAGTCAAAGGTTGTTTTCTGAGATTCAAAGACTTGAGATGTACAAAATGTGACAATTTGCATGAAGCAAGCCGACTTTTAATGATCATAATTAAAGGCTTTTAGCATGCTAATCAAAACTCTCTTTCCTTTTGATTTTATTGGGGTAATCTGTAAACCCTCTCAGACTGAATTAATTACAGAAATTAAGAGCTAATTGTTACATTTTCTAAAGTAAATTAAGATTTTTCGATGCTAGAGTGTTCTGGATGTAAGTCGACTCTCGCATACATTAATTACCAGCACACCTCAACAAATGTGTACAATTTAAGGCCCCACTCACACCTTTATCTTAACCCTAAAGGATGTTACGCTCTACAGGTTAGAGGCTCAAATCTCTAATTCTTAGTTTAATCAATAGAAATATTGCGATGCTTGCCTTCTAATTCTTCTAAAATCAAATACCAATGGCAATATTAGCTACCACGACAATCACCACCAATACAATCCACCAATATGTGCGTTGACCAAAAAAAGAAAGTTGTTATATTGTTACATTGACAATCCCATAACCCTCTGCAGGTTTATGCTAAGAAACACAGCAGCAGACATCATAGGGAACTTGCTATCTATCTGCTAGTCTAAACCGCCACAGTAAAATCAACATAATAACAACGAGCAGGGCTGAGTGTATGTGTGCCTCACCATCTCCCTGTGAACCCTGCTGTAGGAGGAACTGTTGTCCCTCATTCCATTGTCTCTCCAGCAGCTGGTCCATGTTGGTGGCCACAGGGGGCAGTGAATCCGTACCGGAGCCGAGCCCCGGAACCAACGGTCCTGACGAGTCATACCGGATATGCAGCCCGCTTAACGGGGACCTAGTGTCATTTACAAACAACAAATGAGACACAATCCATTCACAGTTTTCCTGGCAGAGCATGGCACTAACAAGGGCAAAGTCACAAGTTTGAATACCTGGAAATGGATCAAATTGACTGGTAGCAGTGAAAAGTAGTTTATAATGAAGACGGCTACCAAAAACACAAATGTAAATGTATAACAAGATTAACTTGAAAAACCATAACAGAACGAGAGATCCATTTATTATATTGTCATGAGTAGTCAAATATTTAGCCAAATATCACAGTGGCAGGGTTTGTATAAAACACTTTTCCCACGCTATAAATAGTGAGCTTACAAACACTCACTAGACTGCTATATGAATAATTTTTTCTGAACTCTCGCTCTGGCGTCATGCCCTCAAAGGGAGACACGCTGCTTACAGTTCTCCTGTGACACTGTCCGGTGAGAAACCCTGGGCCTGCAAGCAGGTCTGAGACCATAAATCACAGAGCACTCTTGTTTGGACAGACAGCGATCTGTGTTATTATGAATGCAGCCAGTTCTGAGCTCTACATCAGGGGCTCCCTGGCGAACACAAATCCATCTCTGGGGTAATTACAGCTGGGCTGAGATCCCCGCCATAATACAATAAATCTTCACAATCACCAGGACGGAACTGCATGCTAGCACAGCTCCGATGTAACAGAACTAGTACATACAAATAATTACAAATAATTCTAAAGAAGTTGCTAGATATTTCTAAATTTGACATCTCGTAACAACTACATTTGATATGTTGACATTTACATTAAAGTTAGAAAAGTGCCCACTAAAAATGGGCATCTCGCAATGCAAAGCGACACTGTGTTAAAAGCATTTTACAACAATAAACGATTCTGAAAAAACTGAATTTAATTTTAATTGTTATATAGTCAATATAATAGCCACAATAGTATTTTATTAACCATGCTGTAATATCACAATTCATAACATCAAAATTAAATCATAAAAGTGGCATACCTCTTTCAAAACACAAAACATTACATCCAGTAGACTGTTTGAAAAACATCACGGAAATCTCACTGGGAATGTGTACCTGTATAAATCCACATTATATCTTCAGCTGTGAGGCTAGCTAGACAAGTGAACGATTTTCAACATACTGACAACTAAAATGCTACTTGTTCGCAGACACCCCTGCCCTGCAAACCTCTGAAACTGTTCTGTTTCTGAAAGCTGGGTGACAGCTGAGCATTAAAAAAGCTCAAGAGAGGAACGAATGCATGAATGAGTGTGGGCTGGAAAAGGTGGTGGGGGGTGTGGGAGAGTGGAATCTCTGAAGCCTGGAGGAGGGGAACTCTGGCTCAGGAATGTAAATAGGACTTACCGAGGGGAGAGGTTTGCCTTTGGTGAGCTTCCTCTTCTGGAGAAGCCGAGAGCTCCATCTCCGAGCTCCTGATCTGAAAGGTAAACAGAAAGCAGTCGATAAGGAGCCGGCGTGCTAGAGGAGTCTGGGAAACGCAGTGACGGGCGACTCCATCCGAGCTTCGCCCGGCGGCTGTCAGATCTCCCTCAAAGAAATCCATCTTGGGCTGAAGAGGTCTCTCTGGTAGCTCTGCTTGAACACTGACACCACTGAGTGTGTCACCGAGTCACTTCTCTCTCTCCCTCTCTCTGCACTCTCTCTCCCCCTCCCTCCTTTGTGAGCTGTCCATTCCTCCCCTCACCCCTGCTTTTTCTTTCCTTTGGAGGTTCCTATCGTCCTGCCTCTAGGCCCCTTGCCAGACACTGCTTTTCATTTTCTGCAGTGAAAGTAATGAATCACATATGCGCCTCACCAGGCACAACCCCCTCCCCTCCATTCTCTCTCTCTTTCTTTCTCTCTCTCTTTTTCCTGCCCTCACACTCCTCTCTCCCCACCCCCCTACAGTCATAGTCAGCCAATCTTATTTTTCTCTTCCTCCCTGCTTCCTTCCCCCTTTCTTTTCTTTCCCCCCTTTTTTATTTAACACTTTCTAGCCCAGTACCACCTTGAGCACAGGCTGCGGCAGGCTGGCTCTGGTGGGGGGCGTGGGCCTGTCGGTACGGCCCGCCCTGGGTCTGGTCTGCCTTATTATGATGCTGACCCCTTGCCTGACCCTGGATCAGCCTCAGGGCTGCAATGCAGACTGGACCTAAAAGCACCAGGTATCACTTTACAAAATTAAAACAAGCATGAAAGCAGAAAAAAAGGAGACATGTCTGAGGGAAATCCAGGATTGTGCCAAAATACGCATAATCCAAACTTAATGAGACTCGCACAAAAGGCAAGACTGTTTAAAAGTCTCCAAAACAACTTATTTAATACCTTACGACAAGGCTGTAGATACAGTTTGGAACTAGCATTTTTTCCTAATTAGCCAAGAGGACAATTATTTAACCAACAACCAAAAGGCCAATTACTATGTCTGGCCAGGATATCAGTCTTCCCATAGTTTAGACAAACTGAGCTAAAAACTAGCACCAGGCGGTAGCTGAGCTTGTGTTGGGAGCCTTCCAGCCTTGAGCGGTGGTCTCTTTAAGGAAGGCTGTTCTTTCTCCTATTGTTAGTCAAATGACCCAGTGACCTCTGTTAGAGGAGGAGGCCATGACTGATCCATTATTCCTCAAAGGCGACGTTCCTCTTTTTCAACTGGTCCCCGCTCCCCCCTCCACCTCTACGACAAGGTCCCGCAAGCCCATTCGATCTACACCGGGACCCCCAGGGTTTAGGCAGGGTCCAGGGAAAGTGTTGAGTGGGCCAAGAAAGAGGGAGGGAGGGGGGAAAGAGAAGCGGGGTGTAAGGTATGGCTGCCTCCTAAACCCCAGGCAATCCCCCCGGTGTTATCACTGCAGTCATTGTGCAGATTAATGAAATGTTTGAGTGGTGGCATGCTTCATTTAACAGGTATGCACACTTTCAACTCTCTGTCCTGGGGAGTTTTGTTCTCCGTGTCTCCCTCTCTCTGCGACCTGGGGAAGGGGGGATACAGCTGACCACACATTCCATAAGCACAGGGGAGCAGACAAAGACTGGAAGATGAGGAGTAATGGAAGAGGAGAGCGCAGGAGGAAGGATTTGAGAATAGAATCCAGTGTCGGCAGGAGGTACCGGATAAACGGTGCATTTGTGCGTCTCACCTGCTGGGGAGCTCTCAGACTGGGCAATGAGGGCAGCCATAGCAGAGTTTGGGTTCAGCCTGTTTCCAAACATATGAGACGGCGCCAAGTTGAAGGATCCTGGTAGTGAGTTTGACTGAGGAGGAAACACACATACGAAAGCTATTCAGAAAGCAATTTAAAGTCAATAACTGTCAAACGCCTAATATTCTGGATAGGTGAGAACATGTTTCTGCCTGAGTGTGTGTGTAACTGATAAAACGCCATGTCAGCTGTGTTTCCTGTGAGCCAGGAGACCTGACTGAGCCCTGAACAGCACATAGACCCTGTGCTACTGCGGCTAATTATTTAATCCAATTAAGTTATTTCCCTAATAAGGGTTGAGATTAGTTGTGGCTCTGCTTGTGAGGTAGCAGCATATGTACAACAAACTCTGACAGCACATCTTTAAATAATCAAGCTGAATTAAAGTTACACTTCACTGTAAAATGCAAGTGTAAGATTAATATATTACAGGTGTGGTGAACGTTTATTATACTGCAGTAAAAAAACAGAACCTCAGAACTTCAACAAAATACAAACAGTTCTAATAAATTATTAAATATTATATATATGAATATAACAAAAAAGTTTTAAAATGTATATATATAGTAAACACACACACACACACACACACACACAGCTCTCTGTCCAGCCTGTCAGCTCCCATCCCATCAGATTCAGCACCCTGAGCTCAATCTGCCTGCACAGGCAAAAGAGGAACGGCCGGATTGTTTGAGGCTTACAGATCTCGGCACCATTGTGGAGCTTAACGAAGAGTGGGACACAAGCATGCCAGGGGGTGTGTGCTGGGGTCGAAGTTCACCACTGCCCTGCCTGCAACCACTGTCTGCTACTCTTCAAATCACAAAGGGAACGATAGGAGAAAAAAAAACCCCTATCTATCTATAAATAAATCTGTTTGTCTATGTATTTATTTTGGGTGTAATAATGCCATGGTTTGGTTCATATCACAGTTCTGGAGCCGTGGTTCTGTTTGCTGTGTAAACAATGCTAATGCTAAAGAACACCAGACTTATTTAACTTCAAAATAATTACACTTCAAAACATGGAAGAATTCCTCTGTCAGAAGCTTATAATGGGAGATTTAGGAACTTTAGGGGTGGGGCTTGTAGGAGTAGAAGCAGTTTAACAAAGAACAGAGCCTTACAAATCCTCCAGCAAACCAGCCATAGGTCTATGTCATACTATACATTGTACAACACACACTTGTGTCCCAGCACTGTGTGTTGCAATCATGTGTGGGTTATATAATATGTTTTAAAGTTGTGAAAATGCATTAAGTCATGACAGAACTTTGCTTATATTTGTTGAAACGTAATATAAACTTTATTTAAAAGACAATATGTATAAAGCGAGAGAATGAGAAACACGAGTTCAAAACACGTTTTGAAAATTGTCTTACCCATAAACAATGTATATATAGCTCCTATAAATAAATCTGTCTAGCTACCTTTCTTTAAATAAATCTGCCTGTCTGTTTATTTATCTAATGCTATGGTTCATCAACACAGACATGCTTTTAAAAACATCACCTGTTAACTGATGAGCTAACTACAACCTGCAAATCTCCCTCCTCCCTCCATCGCATTAAGGCTCCTATGCCATAAAGCTTAGGACTAATGGGGATATTTGCAAGTGTGTGTTGGGAGGGGCTGGGCCGCCGAGAGCCATGCAGCATTAAGGCCATCAGTGGGTCTACTTCATCTCTTAATGTAAGGCCACCCTGCCTGCAGAGAGGGCAGATCTGCGCAAACAAAGCCCCGTTGCCTGGAGACGAGCGGTTGCTACAGCAGCGCAAGTCGGGACAAAGATGCTCAGGAGAGCAGCAGAGATGTGCTCAGATTCTAGTGCGCTTCCAAAGGGCCAATTTGACGCAGCGCTGAGGTCCCGTAAGAATGACTTTTCTCTATAATTGATGCGTGATCTAAACGCATGTTGTGGTCTTAGCACAAGTGGGAGTAATTCTTTAAATTAAAACTAAAATCTGATATACAGGATAAAACACATTAATCCAACTATAATAAAAACTCTTTTCTCACGATGAGAGCAATAGTCTTGTTTACCTAATCAAAAATTCAGTCCCCTGTACCGCCATGACTAGCTAATGCAAACAATCACATATAGCCACCAGGACTATATAGATTAGCATGCTGCTCATAAATATCATAAATTACTTAAAGCAATGTTTCTGTGAAGTCTGAAATGACACTGACTAATAATACAGTAATTCTTACTGTACTCACACACATTAAAGATGGCTTCCCTCTTACGGTTACTATAACCGCAATTACATAAATACTGCCTTCACAAACCCAGGATCTTATGAACCAAATAAATTCACTATGTAGAAATCAAGATTTCCCATGAATATGAAAAAATGTGTTACTTAATACGCAATACTTAAATAGCTGCAACCAACATTTACATCCATGCCTCTTAGGAGTTAATTACTGTTTGTGCCATAAACGTGCTTAAACCACTTTCATCTTGATAAAACCGCAGTAAATTATCACATGGTACAAAGGCGATGTGTATAATGCAATTTAATTGGTTCATTTTGTGAGAGATATGAATGTGTGCATGCTGAACGCTCACCGTGATTAGTAGTGTTACTGCAATGTAAGCTTACATTGTCTTATTTAAATAATGTGTGATTTGTTTCAGATGCAGTGATATAAAGCAAAATTACTATCAGTTACAAAAAACAAAATGATGTAATATTCTACAACACAATACTGGAAAAAAGCCCAACTGTCACCCAGATACTCACGTGTGTGGACGAGGTGCTGGTAAAGGGGGTGGTTGGGGGAAGTGAAGTGAGGGTGGGCATTGACGTCACCACTGACTGATGAGCCGAAACCTCTGAGCTGGATCCGGACAGAGACCCTCCGAGTACAGCGCTGGGTATGGGACATGCTACATCACTACTGCTGGTATACGAGCCTGAAGAATGTGTAAAGAGACACAAATACCTGAAGCAGAACAATACATTTTTCAACAATGCATGGAGACAAACCAAAACTTAGTTTTCAACTCATTGCACTGAATTTTGAGTTAGAACTAATATTAGCACCCTCTGCATCTTGTTTATCAACGTCTAGCACAGCTACTGGTGAACTTGAAAGAAGTCAACAGGGTATGTCCTGTAATCTACAATAAAAGCAAAGTTTTAATGGTTGCATTGGTAAACGCTGTCCTCCTTCACTGGTTATCCATCTATCTCACTCGTCTGTCTTTCTCGCTGCCCCTGAGATGAACTTTGTGGACTCTGAATGGCCTGCGTGACCAGGCTCTCATCACAGCAGACACGGAGAGCCCACAAAGCATTTCAAAGTCCCCCCATCATGCACTCTGCACCGGCCTCCCAATGACCCACAAAACGGCTCATTATGGCTTCTGCAAAAATAACGGCCTGAAACGCTGTAGAGAAACACATCCCATTCATATTTATGTGCGGGTTCATGACACGCTTGTTTGTTGTTGCTGTTATTTTACTGATTTTTTCAGCTTTCCCTTCCTCCTCGCCTGCCACCATCTCTAATACACCCGGCTGATGGCCCAGGCTGACCCTTACAGGAACGAGAGAGGCCCCCTCGCCACACAAAGGAATGAATGGCTTTCGGCAGTCTACATTCACTGGTGAAACAAGGAAACATTGTTGGGCGGAGAGGTACCACGTGAACCATTTACAGTACCCAAGCTCCACAACATACATTTACCACAGAAAGCGAGAGCAAATATCAGACTTGTACAGTATCATGACACAGTGATTGATAGAGGTCTATTCAAAATGAATTTACACTTGGAGATTCTCAAAGACCGACTGGTTTTTCCTCAGGCATTAATGATTAAATAATCTTTCAATAATCATGTTGATCTGGTTAATAATTAACATTTCACAACAGGTCAAGCAAAAGAGTGTTTGATGAGACGTTACAAGACATCAGCAGCCAAACGAAACCAAGGACAAAGATCCTGTTATCTGGTGGCGATCGAACGGATGGATCGATCAGGACTTAACATCTCCTCCTGAAACCCCCTTATCAAATCAAGGGGGAGAGAGGAAATTTCAAATTAGATTTTCCAGCATTTTAAGTCAAACCCGTGCCTCCCCTCTCAGAAGAAAATCCATGTAAGTTCAGAAGAAGGTTAATGACACGGCTCAGGTCCTGATAAAGATCCGAATGGTTCCAGGAAAAGAAGAAAGGTGGTACTGCAGATTTAGGCAGATGTTTTTTATTTAAATGCAATGTTCTGAGCAGCGATCAATGTCTTAAAGAGTTTTAAGTTGGGTTGATAACTTCAGAATATGCTGGAGGTACTATCGCTTACAAATGGGTTAGCAAGGTTGCCTCAACGTTGAATATGTGCCAAAGCAAGGCTATACAGTGCGTGGCTGCAGTTATCGCAATAAATGCATCCATCGCTTATGACTGTTTATGCAACTGGACAGGGTGGCTGTGTAGTTTCATCTCAGTGTAATAAACCTGCACACAGGATTGCACAAAAGTAAATTTTAACGTTTCATTTCACCATTTAAAACAAACTCATTTTACCAACAAGAATCTTTACCCTCTTTTCAAACCAACACCCCATAAAGCCCTACACCCGACCGGGCCAGAGATGGATGTTTGCATTTAATAACGGCCCCTACTGCTCCCCCTGATAAACCAGTCATCCGTCAAAATAAGGGCTGGGAGCCATCGAGGGAGGGTAAGACAGATAGATGAGACCGAGCACTCTGCTGTAGTCCTGCATTAGCCATGGCTAAATATTTACAGTCCAGGCAAAGGCCAGGAACAGGTGAGGGTGGGAAAGGGTGGGAGAGCAAGCCCCAAACAAACACAAAAGTCCAGATGGCCTTGAGTAAAGGGACAGGGTGATAGTAAGAGAGAAAGATCACATACTAGGGGGTGACAGAGAAAGAGACACTAATAAGGTCCCTACACAGTGTTTGCTATAGACTCAGCAAAGGGTTCTGTTGTGGTTTAAAAGACAACAAAATTCAAACAACAGAGGTTGCAATTATTAGAGATTTAGACCATAATGAAAACTTTTCTTGTGAAGTGATCTATATAAACTTTGCTGTTTACAGTGCCCCTATAACTGAACATATACATGCTCCATAATTTGAAACTCTTTTAAGATGCCCGGATACCTTAAGTAGTCCACCACACAGGCACTATTGGGCCATTAGAATAGACACTTAGTTCTAACCAAAAAGAAACTGCCAATCAAAAGAACACACACAAATGGTTGCTAAGCAACAGGATAGCGCTGCAGACCCTTAAACGTTAGCGCTAACGCACATATGTGGAGCACTTATGTCAATAGTGAGTGGTAGCAGACGAAAGACTGCCAGCAAACAAGTTAAACAGAACTACGTGACCCACACCTTTGTGTGTGTAGGGAACACAACCAGCATTTAGAACACAGGTCCGATCGCCCGGTTCAGGCTCAGTGACCAGAAGGGCCAGTAGGGGTCAGGGCATTTCTACACACTAACTTGAGCTGCTAAGTGATGTCAACACACTACAGATCCTGAGCTAAAGGAGCGACGGGGGGGAACAAATAACATTTTAACTAATTGCCTGTTACGGGCTCCTTTTCTGGCTCCCTCGGGCTCAACAGGTTAATGCGCATCTCTATGGAGATCCGGCGGGCCTTTCTGAGTCCTCAATCAGGTAGGAATGAGGAGGCACTTTGGAGAGCACCTCCATCCACTTTCACCCTAATGAGCTTCAGCACAGACCAAAACAACATCACGCCGGTTCCCAGGACTCTCCTCGAGAAGAACCTCAAAAGACTTCTTTGTAAAATCAAAGATGGAAAATTGTGATTTAGGGCAAGACAAAAATGAATTAGCTTGTGTTAGATACAATTTGAAAACTCTGAAACCGAACTGAGCATGTCTCCCAACAGTAATTTGTTGTGAGAATTGCCACATCTGGCTAAACATAAGGGACTAACTTAGATAAAAGAATTACAAATTCAGATGTACCAAAACATGCACCAATGTATCATTACTTCTGTTTGTAAACGCGAGTAAGATTCATGGAAAAATTGATGTCATGAGGACCTCACAACATCAGCTGAAAGCTTTTTCTTTGGATACGGATGAATCATCCACAACAAGACCAAGAATGAGTATTCAAACAGAAACTACGGTCAATTATAATATTATGTAGAGAGCACATCTATACCTCACAGTGCTTTCCAACCAATTAAATACCCCATCTGCTGTGACTATGATCTACTGTTGGTTATATTTCATGTCAATTTCTTCTCACCTGGTCCACCAGGTGGGGAGCTGACAGTCATACTTTGCAAGCTTCCGTTCCTGAGGAGAGATGGGGACTTCTGAATCCCCAAACTGCTGCTACTGGTGCTCACTGTTCCTACACCTCCAGTGCTGCTGACGGCACTTGCACGGCAGCCCATACTGCTCATGGATGAGGGCGAGGGGGAGGTGGACAACGGCAGCAAGGGTCCGTGTTCCCCAACGTCTGTGGTTTTACCATCCTGGCTTGTAAAGCACGGCCCATATCGGTTTCTCCAGTTCCCTCTCTTCTTCTTCTTCACACCATCCTCACCGGTGGTGGAGGAAGATGAAGTGGAAGAGGACGAAGAGGGTTGGGGACGTTTGTAACCGGCCGAGGCCAGGCTGCTGAGCTCTCCAGCGGGGTGACAGTTTTCGTAATGCTTGCTGGAGGAGCTGGAGCTCGGTGGGAGGGACAACATGCCAAAGGTGTTGAGACCCACCATGCTCTCGGAGGCTCCGCCCTCTGAACCACCCTTAACGTGGCAACGGCCAAATGAAGGTGTGGTGTAGGACTCGCCAGACCTCATGCTGGAGTCAGAGAAGCTGAGGAAGTCGGAGGTGGGCTGCTGAACCACTGATGCCGTAGAGGCCGATTTACTGCTGCTACTGCTGCCTAATAAAAGACCTGCAAGAGAACAAACAGGTTATAATCACAGGTGCTTAGTAATAATCACAAACATATTAAAAGACTAAAAACAAAAACCAAGAGAGGTGTGAAGGACTCATAAAAACCCAGCTTTTTGCCTCCACACTCCTTAAATACATGCAAAAATCAAGGCCTGCATATATAAGGACCAAGCATATATAAGGGCAAACAAAAACACAGCAGCCCTACATAACCAAAAAGCCAATTGTAATTCTACCTACTTCTTATGTGTAACCTACAGTAAATCATTTACAAACAGTCACACAGGTACATAGGTTTTTTTTAACCCTCTTCATTCAGACAACACCCTCAGGCACAGACTTATCCTAAAACCAATGACAAACTAACAGCGCTTCCATGTTTTCACAGCTCTTGTAAGTGCCTACAACAAACTTGCAACACCAACAATTAAGGCTTGTATGCAAGTAGCTGGTTTAACTTCACATTTAACAATGTTTCCTTTATCTCACTTTCTTATATCAACAACAAAAGACAATATACAATGTCAAATATATCAGTGTAATGACAGATTTCTACTATTGCAATCTCCCATACTTATATATTATATAATTATATATATATATTACATCAGGGTGGCTGAACATAACAGTTTTGCGACTTATCAGCAGACCCTGGATCTTTGTCAGGTGTTGTCATAGCAATCCTAGCAATGTGACATACTTGTAGCCAGCAGATTAGATACCATAATCTCCAACATATTTTGTGCTCCGCTGTGAAAACACTGTGCTACTTTTTTCTTCTAGGGTGCCTCGAAGTGTGCATGCATCTCCAGCGAGGAGGCCCCTCCGCACTCTGACACATTAATGATTAGTCTGAATTTTCCAGACGTGACCTCTGCTTAAATCCGTCCATCACGGCATGATAGCAGAAAGGAAAGGAAACATGTTTCTGCTTTGACACCCGAGCCTCCCTTTCACACACAACCACACACACACCCGACGCCACCCACAGCAGAGTCAACTCTGAAAGACTGCACGCTCCACATTACAGCGCCAGCCGGCAGCCGGCCAGACAACAGCCTTATCGAACACACGCCATTCGTACCGCTCCTGGCTTCTATCCAGCCCTGTCACAACACTCCTTCAAGTGTCACATACAGGAAGTTGACAAGACTTGAATCTTGCCGTTTGTTTTAATTTAGGAACACGGAGAGTGGCGAGAGTTTAACGAGGTTGTTTGCTTATTCAGTTCGTCAATGATCCAGCGCAAAGTGAAGCTGACATATTTGGGAGTCTTACCTTGCTGGAATGGACTAGTCGAGGAGGGGGCCGTGGAAGAAGTCGCCGTGGTGACCACAGGGCCGTGAGGTTTGCCCGGGGTGGACTTGCGGCCTCTGGATCCAGAGCTAGAGCTGCTGCCGTGACTGCTGGACTTCTTGCTCTTGCCCTCCGAACTCTTACCATCCGTGGACCCGCCATCCTTGGAACTGGAACTAGAGTGAGACGGAACTTCTTGGAAGTTGGCGTTGGTGAAACGGCCTCCGCCATCGTCTAGTCGCTTCTGAGTGGAGGAGATGGAGGACACACTTCCTCCGCTGCTGCTGTAGCTCTGCAGCCAAAAAAGGAAACGCAAACATGAAAAAATCTTAGAGAGCACCAGGGGTGTAAATTACTACAGTGTTACATTCATAAGCGGCTGCTGAGCAATCTTGGAACACTTCCAAATAATTGTCAAGTGTGACTGACATATTTCCTCCTTCCACAGGCCAGCAGTGTGTAACAAAACAATGAACAATTTAATCCAATATCAATGGCTCAGGAACACATTGTTTTTAAGTAACATGATATTAAGAATAAAGAGGAGTTTTGTCAAACCCAAACACACCCACCTTTTCAGAGCCCACCATCAGAGCTGGTACCAAGGAAGGCGAGAGCTCCAGAGACTTTTTGTGCTTTGGTTTATGCCGATCTCTTTCTTTATGCTTCTGCGATGAAACAATTAAAACGGGTTAATGAAGACAGGACACCAAAGGTGTTGATCGTGCAAGTACAACTTGAGAGCCTACGCTGCCATTTCTGAAAACAAAGAATCAGAAAGATGGGAAACTCAAAAGATAAAACAATGAAGGGCTCAATTCTCTCTATTCATTCAAGCCCGATAAAAGACGGTCACTTCTCTGCAAAGAATTTCCCATGAAGACTTTGTGTTTTTCTCTGGATGTGAAAGGTTTCACATTGCAGGCCTGACCACAGCCTACCGCAGCTTAATTTACACCCCGGGTCTACCGTGGCACTCCGCACAGCTCTATTTGCGCCCGAGAAACGGGAGCGTGAACAAATTTACACCTCACACTCCAATCGAACACCTCCAACCTCCTCTTAAGAGCACGGCTGTAAAAATATGCAGTGATCCCGATTCATTCCGAGGGAATATTTACACATTCCCCACCGGAGCGACATACAAACGTATATATTTTTCAAACTGAGACAACCATTGTCTCAGTTTGAATTGACAATTATTCTAAACATGATAACGGTTTATGCTATTTTCCTGCACAAGTCGCTGCGACAATTTCAGGGGCCCTCAGGCTTATGTTTTTCAATGAAAACGAAAATAAATTTGCTTTTCCACAATGCCATTTACAATGTTCCAGCATATACAATTTTAAATGCCATTTTATTAGAATAGGAAAATTGTACTCGAAAATGAACCTTTTAAATAAGTATGCTGTAAATTTTTTGTGCCTGTCTGGAACAGATTGCATTTATATTGCTTTTGTTTTTATTATGCTAAAATTATTTAACAAATAAAAAAAAAAATATTTAAAAGATATGAAAATAGAAAATGAAATCTAATACAAAGCAATTTATCATTATGCTTTGTAATGATAAATAATAAATTTGCTCTTTAGGAAAACTGCTCATTTTAAAAAGATAAACAAGCCTCTTAGTTTTAATTAACATTTCTCCTAAAGGTGTTGACAGGGCTGCCACTGTAAAAAAAAAGTTACTTCTTCGGTTTATGAATAGGAAATTAAATATATATATTTTCTATATTTTATGTCAGCAATTCTAATTAATACTCTGCAGTAAGATAGCTTAATTATCCAAAGACGAATAGTTAAAGCAAGTCAATTGCAAAGAAAGAGCACAAAGCACAAGACATTTATCATAATTCATCAATGCTTTTAGCAGCTTAGTGAAATTTAAACCGTACAAAGAAAACACTCCTGAGGTTTCAGTCTAACATTTCAATACAACAACAACAATCATATGATAATAAATATTACTAATAATATAATACAATTTAAATAAATAAAAACATTTAAAGTTTTAAATTATTTTCTTCAATAAAAACAAACAACAGTCAGCTGTTAAACTAATCATCTTTAAAACAAAACAAAAAGACCCAAACAGATCAGAATTTAAAATATGTCAGGCAAGACGAGAGAGATTGAAAACCTCATTTTATTCCCAGATGCTGGTCTCAACTGCCTCTCAGAGCACTTCTGAACTAGCTGAACTAGCTGCAAATTGAGAAGCTTTTAGCCTCTATTGTTGTTTGGCCCTGGGGTTTGGAATTAGCTAGGTATACATCTGAGCCCCCCGACCTTTGACCCGAGAATGTGGAGTACAGGGGGATGGGCCCCCTTTGCTAATGCAAATCAGGCCTTGTAACAATAGCCACGGTGGAGCACTGAGTACTTCACGACAAGATTTTCAGGAATACGACGCCAACCTGAAACGCTGTTCACTACGTCGCTCAATTCAGAGAAGGCAAAGAAGTTCTGAATAATTCTGGAAAAATCTGCTTTAAATGGCATCTCTTATTTAATCTTTCGCTGACCTATAGTACACAGCCTGCGTAGTCTGTCATGACAGGGCACCGTCAAGCCCATTTTGGTCAGCATTTCCAATGCAAACGTATTCAAATAATTAGCAGATTTGTATGAAATAACCAACAGCCTCTGCGTCCAACTTTCACTCCCTGCTGTACACACTGATCTGCTATCTGTGGTTATATTCGTATCTTTACATGTTCCTTCAAAAAGTTTTAAAACAATAATTTTAATTTATTAGAAAAAATACTTTTTTGTTAGTAAAGTATTTTGTTAGTTGACTAAAAAAATGACTATTGGTTCCATTTTCCACTCCATGTAAAAATGTTCAATTTTCACATTCTCTGTGGCTTATAAGCAAATTTTAAAAGACAAAAATTAGCAAACACATTTATTTAGAAAATGATAAAACTTCAAAAAACAATAATAAAGCAGAACCAATTAGCCTAAAAAAATTCTACAACAGGCAAAAATGTTCAGAACAAGCAGACTATAAAAAATCCTGAATAAATCCTAAACCGAAAAATAAGATAAAGAGACTGTATTAAAAATGAATTCAAGAGCCATTTTAATGACCCTGTGTGAAGAGAACAAACCAGATCGGTGATTAAGAGTGTTTGAAATATGCGGCCTGTGGGAACCGCTAGCAGGAACAGGCAGAAAATTATCAATGACGATGGACAGATGTGATGGGCTCCTCCACACATTTCACACTATGAGGTCCGGCAACAGCGCTGGGTTAGTATTCACATCATTACAGTAAGCAGAGAAAGATACAGACACAATTGAATCAAGGTTTCGGTTTGATTTTTACATGCACTACGTATCTGCTGTGTTACGCAGCCCAGCCTTAATTGAATTAGATGGGATGGAGAGTAAGGCTAATGATACTACATGTTTCATTCGGTATGGCTGTGTATAGCAAATCTCGTAGAAAATTACTGGAACAAATGACTACGCTACCTATCAATACTGATTAAACGTACTCAGTGGAACTAACGGCCGTGACGAATGCTTTTTTATGAATGCAGCAGTCTTTATGTTGATCATTTGTGGCAGCACCAAAATACTAATCACTTTGAGCGATAAAGGGGCCGTTTTCCCTCCCGCGGCTCTGAAGGCTTTGTGGAATATGAAAAGTGGGGACGGCTCAAGGTGAAGGAGGCCCGTGAAATATAAACAAAACTAACGGCAGCGGCGTGTATTTCTGACAAACAGGAGTTTGGCTTTTGTGTTTACCTCATAGTCTGAAGTGAAAGTGACGCCGTGAGGAGAGGAAGTCAATCACACATGGCAGGAAGTGAGGTAGATCTGGAGACTCCCTTACCTTCTTTTCCTTGTCATGGTGCTTATCCAAAGAGTGAGGGGAAGAATCGCTTAAGCTTTGAGCCCTACTACCGCGGCCTTTGCTCCTTCTCTAAAAGGTGAAAGAGGAACTTCGAGTTACCATTTAAAGTCTGTCCAGTTACCTTATTCCTGTTTCTCACTTCTCTCTCTACTAGTAACAAAGAAAACAGCCCACAAATACGGAAAGGGAAAAAGACATTATCATGACAATCAACCGTGTTTTTTTTCTTGTATGTTGAGATGCTAGTCCATCAAATTTGTAACCTGTATAAACTGGACAAGTCGACTTAGAGTAATAGTTTGAAGACAAAGGTTAGATTTGAACTGCCAACTATATTTGCTTCTGCTAAGAAACAACAGCAAAATTAACATGAATGTTGCTTTTTTTCACAGAAACCGACAGTAACTGCTAATTTTAGCGAAAAGATGAACATTTCAGGTTCCACAAAATTCCACAAAAGTCACATTAGTTTCAATTTAAACAAAAATATTGGTAATATATATTTTTAGCATTTTTTCTATGCCACAAATGGTCTACAAAGGTGCTATTGTGAAAAACTGCCACAATAAAAAAAGTCACAAAATGGTCTGTTTACCATCGGCCGACTGAAACAAAGGCCTACATGGAAAAGTCAAAGGTTAGTAGCCAACTGTTGAACTATTAAACCCATAAACAATGTTGATGTTGTCAATCCATCAGCATGGTAACATGGAGACATGGTACGACCTGCAGAGAGATCATGCTTTGATATATTACCATTAGGAAATCGCTGCAATGGATGATAAATCAAGCAACAGCTGTGTCACTGAAATCTGACAAAATTAAGAGAACGACAATAAAAACTATTACAGATGCTAACATTTAAGGCATTAAAATATTAATGAATATATAAACCACAACACTGACACTCAAAGAATTAATTTAGACTGCAGCTACTCAGCAACCACAGCGGTTGTTATTGCATGATTGAAAAAAATGCACACACAAATACACATCGGCCCTCCATCCTGACTCATTACAATCTCCTATGAGGCATCACAAAGCATTAGCCCCGCCTCCAGGCCCTCACTCAGCAGACCTGTAGAGGACTGGCAGCATGTGAGAAGCCTTTGTTGGGAGGGAAGACACACACACACACACACACACACACACACAGCACAAATCTGAGAAGCAGCAGGGGGCTGTGGCTCTAAAGCTCAGTGTAGCTCTAGGGCTGGAGTGAGTAAACCCCCTCGCCACACACACACGTTAGGTATCTATGCTTTGTGGGGTCTTTTCATAGATATACAGACTTTTATACTGTACAAACACTATTCTATCACCTTAAACCTAACCCTTGCAAAACCGTTTGCATTTGTACATTTCATTTAGAGTGTATAATAATCAATTGTACAATGAGGACCGCTAGCTGGTTCCCCAAATGTAGGTGTGTGTGACTTTTACCATCTGTCCCCACAACGGTACAAAAAGAACCCCCCACCAAACACACACACGCTTAAGTCCATGTGTGCTAAGGACTGAGCGAAGCTGACCGAAAATCCACTGGGCCATCGCTGAGCTCTCCCTGTATGTCTGAAACCCTAGCCTTCTTTTTTCTGAGAGGGATATTAAGACGAGGGACATGCAGGAAAGACATGGGGGGGTGAGGAAAAGAGAGCCACAGACAAGGATCCAGCGAGTTGCTGTTGATTGTCAACGAGATTAAGGGGTTAAAGGGTTTGAGGGGGATTGAGGTGGGGACGGCAGGGGACGGGTGGGTCAGAGGGGGGATTATGCCACAGCTCAGCTTTCAGCAGCTGTAATTGGACCAGGAGCGCTAGACGTTCGAGAAACGAAACCTATTCCAGATGAGGGAGTGCTTTTCAAATGCACGCCGCAATCACACGCTTTTCTGGATGTGCAGTAACGGCACAACAACACGATGATGACATGATCGATACGCACTAGCCGTGATCCGCATGTGGCTAAATGTAAAAACAAGGGCAAATTGACGGTAGCTTGTTTGTTCTGACATGAACAGGAGTCATGAGAAACTATGCAAACCAATCACCAATACACGGATAAAACAAACAAAAATACAAGTTAAATAGCAGTGTGTCTACAAATGCTATTGTTAGGAAACTATACAAAGTAAATACCAATTTAGTTACTAATTTAGTTTAATACCAGTTATTTTAAGTTATAAAAACTTCAACAATCATATTAATGATGACACAAATAAATGCTGGGATGTGTGTTATAAATGATATTATATAGATATATGTGTGTGTTATAGATACAGAGGAATGAGACAAAGTGGAATCTTACCAGTTTGCTGTAATGGTATTTGCAGTATCCGCAGTACTTCACATTATCAGCATCTGAGCCTTGTTCTTCACACAACAGCCCAGCAAACTGAGCACTAGATACAAACGACACAAAAATGAGCTCTAAACAAAAGTTTAGACAAAAGTGATGCTTGTACTGATAAGAAAACAAATTTAAATTTGCTTAAATCTAAGCAATACATTTGCAATACATATGCAAAGACAAAATGTCTTTAAACTTGTGCAGCTAGTTTAAAATGTTTTTAAGGGTAATGTTGAAGTAATGTTCTCTTTGCACAACGCTGGCAGCGTTGCAGATCTCAAGAGTCACACATCGCAATTACAGGCCACAAGCAAAAGAGAGAGAGGCTGTGTAACCAAGATGGTCAATAAAAAGATGAGATTCTGTTTGCCCTCGATGTCTGTCAGTCGCTCAATTTCCTGAGGATGAGTGTAAAGAATAGAATAGATGCCTTTGACTCACGGACATCAGATTTAGGCTGTTTCTTACAGTCAGAGAAACACTACTGGGACATATTCCCCTCAGCTGGGTATATGGATTATATACTCTTTGATGGGTGTGTGTGTGTTTGCTGTGGTGATCATTCATGAAAATACATTGGCTATATTGTAGTAAATTAACAGATTTATCCTCACAGCTTGATTACATTATTTGTATCTACATTCTCATATCAGTAATTTCATTTTATTTATTTAAAAGATTATCTATAAGATAAAGAGTAGTTTAAAGTTGGTTGATAAGGTTTATTGAATTATCTGAAATAATATCTGAGATATTATTTTATAATGAAATTATTATTTTAACAAAATAAGAAAGTTTTAACATTGTAACGTTTTAATCCCACCAGCAAATAAATATGGATTAAAGGACTTCTAATAAATATACATTATGCTATGTATAGGTGCTATACCTAAACATATAACTCACCATGTGACGTGGAAGGCCTGTCGGCAGCCATGTTTGTTACATGTCATGCAGGCTCCAGTAGCAGCTTTGCTCTCACGGCCTTGTTCCTCACAGATGTAGCATGTCTAGAGCAAAACAAAACTGATTCTTCACATACAGAGACAACAGATACCTGAACGCAGTTATTATGGTATATAATGCATTGATGCACAACCCACGGCTTGTTTAGCGTGAAGGCTCTACCAATTTATAAAGTCTCTCAGAAGCCGACCTTCCCAGCACCTCCATTATTAGGCAAGTGATAACCATGCCATTTTAAATTGTCTCACGGTGAGGACTCAATTACCAACAGAGCTGAATCTATTTTTTCCCAGATTCTAAACCCGCTATTTCAAGCATGAGATTAAACTGGGCTCCTTAGTCCTGCGAGTCATCAGACACAGTAACACGTCCAAATCATACAGCAAACTGATTATATAACTGATTTTAAACTGATTCTATACAGAAAACTCATTTTATTCATTATCTACTATATTAAAGGGCACCCACAAAAAAAACATTATTGTTTTAGAAAAAAACATTTGAGGCCTCATGATGACAAATCCCATTAGCACGAGAGTTAACATTGTTTTCTTAATCCACATGGTTGAGTGAAAAAGTTTGTCTAAACATTTGGATGTTGTAATTACTCTCAAATTGCGGTAAAAAACTGTAAGCGAACGCAATAGTCAAAAACTACATCTGCGATATGCACGCAAGCGCAACATATAATTACACATTTGCTCCGTTAATACTTTATACGTGGAAAACAGGACATTCAATCGTAAATACAGCTGGTTCTTTTCATTTCACACCATCGCACAAATTCACCATAAAATGAATCATAATCTTGACTCACTCATGACTGTGAGCTGTATTAATGCATCATTCTGCTATTCAAACTTGATAAATGTAGCAGTCGGTGCCTTAAAAAACATGTTTACAGCACAAAGCTAAACATTCTTTTTACATACTGTGTACATTGCTGATTAATTTATGAGGCCCCTATGTTAGGACTTTAGATGTCAGCACCTCATTGCAATAGCAACACGTTATCCAAAGTGGTTACTCTGCGGTTATGGCACTTACCTTATTGTAGCGTTCGTGAGGGACAGACTGAAGCACGATGGGTTCCATGGTGGATACGTTGGCAAACTCCACCTCAGGGATATAAAGGGCACAGACCACATGGGCCCAACCTAAACAACACAACCAGATGTAATTATTGCTGTATTTCTTTGAGAAGATACAGTAAAGAGTGCAGGGCTTCACGCTGCCAAAATCTCACTCACGTTTACAAGTAACAACTCCTACCTGCAAATGTGGAACATTATATATGCAACCCTTTGGGAGTGACACCGACACCCAATATAAATGAATAACCTTATCTCTGCCAGAATAAAAGCTAGATAATTCACTTTGTTGCTGTCTGTCTTTTACCACTTTCCGTCCAAGTCCTTTCTAATAATAATGCAAAGTTTGGTAATGGAGGTACTTACAATGGCTATGCTCAAAATTGCATTTTGTATATTATATTTTCATGCACATGCATGTTGCATTTTGCCATATAATGCAAGTCTTTAACATTAAATAATAACAGCATTATTGAGCAACATTGAGGCATGATTGCTGCTAAATAAAATTTAACTAAAGGAGAAGGGTTTAAAGAAGGGTATTAAAAGGTATATAAATTGGATTAAATATAGATTTATTTAGGGACCGTGATTTATTTAGGGACTGTGGTCATTTGTTTGCTTAAAGGCACGCCTACGGGGGACGTCTGGCTTCCTCTATGGCGTGAAAAACACTTATTAAATCACGTGGGCTGAGTGTGACCACAAAGACAGAACAGCCAGTATGGGAGAAGTCACATGACATGTTCTCATCTGCCTACAGTCTAGACCAAGCCTGGAACCATCGGTTGTCGACCACAAGAACACACGCATAAACATTATATTATAATTATAAGCTATCGCCATCTCAGCTTTTCTCCACATCAGCTGTCTTTTTAACCACAATATCGCTGCACTACATGATTTTGATTTATTGCAATATTCTGCAACATCTGTGCCAATGGGAGGGGAGCGTATGCAAATGAACTCAAGCTGAAATATACAGAGAAAGCGGCAAATGCGCCGTCTTCTGTTTATCCAAGGACTCAGCGACAGGCCTAAACTTAAATGTGAACCCATGAACTGTCTTTGACCCCAGCCTAAAGGGACAAGGAGGTGGGTTTTGTTGTTTTGAAGTCCCTCCAAGAATTCAGCACAAGCCTATAAACCAGGCAATAAAAAACCCAAGCACACCCCAAAGAACTTCTAACCCTTCAAACAGAAGGGTGACTTTCTTTAAAAGAACAATTTGCCCAAGATGTTCTTAGCTACAAGTATGCAAGAAGTAATTCCTCAAAATTCTGTTAAACTTTATAAAATAAATCTTTTGAAATGAATCAACAACAGGATCAGAAATGGTCTGTCAGGAGGGCTAAACTTCCTGAACTTCAATTCAGAAAACTCTGAAGACATTGTTTCTCCTTTTCCTTGCATATGTTCCAGCATGTTATTAAATTGGTCATACACCTAAACTCCAGAGTTTCTGTTTGGGAATATTCTTGTGTTTGCATAATTTAACAATAGCCACACTTGTTAAAACCATGTAGTGGTCTGGGGAGGACGGGGGTCAGTGCTAGTGCGATACAGTAAAAGCAATAACCTTATTAAATGTACCATCCACCATCTTTATAAAGAGTAGCTTGTGTGACCCTTCCGTCTTGCTCAACCGTAAGCAAACAAGCCCTAAATTACTGCGTCAAACATCGCTTTCAAACTCGTAAATAACTTTAAAACACGGAATCCTCGAAGAATTTCAAGCAGCTTTCACGTTTTAGGCAAAAAGACGTTACATGGTTTGAAACAGCTCAAGCATAAGCCCGGGGCAATGATGTTTCCCTCATGGCCCGTTAAACAGCTCACCGCCCCTAAAGATGGGGCATGGTTCTGCAGCTGTGTCCCATGCCATGTTTACAGTCGCTGAGCTGCCCTCACCGTGAACCCGGAGCATGAAGAACAGAAGACCCCTCTCAGCCCCACGATGACCCCACTGAGACCGCCCACTCATAAAAATAAGGTGAGACAGATAAACACGCTTCCTAACCCCTCTTCTCAATCATTTAGAAAAAATGCTAATGAAATCTGCTAAGCTTTTGGTCACCTTTGTAACCAAACATACAGGCCCAAAAACAACAGACTTTAGAATGATATTGTTAAAACAATAAGGATAACAAAGCATTTGTTTCCTGTAATAATTGATAGTATGAAGTCCAAATTAGGCTACATTACTTTGGAGTGAAACAAAACAAAATAATTATACATCCATTGAACAGCTTGTTGATGAGGCAACATCTGCTTCACACTGACTGTATTAAACGGCAGTATCTCAGAGAGAATTAAAATCTCCAGAAGATAGCTGAAATACTTCATATTAGAGGAACTTGAAACGGTTTCTTTGTTTAACGTTCATTAATGGTATAAAAATAGACTCCTCAGCAAAGCAGGTGTTACTCCCATGAGGTTACATCATTCTAACAGCTCCAAAAAAAGTGCAAACACGTCCTTTTTTAACAACAAATACACTTTCTGTTCAAATTAACCAAGGTGATCTTGGAGATAAAAATAAAAAGTGATAATTTATTATTTTTGCTATGTTTTTTTGAAACACTTTTTTTTCACTCCACAGTGGGAAAATGCAATGCAAAATAAAGCAACACTTTCTTATACATAGAAGCAAAAAAAATACACACACAACTTCATTAATACAACGCAGATGCCTGCTGTTTCTTGATATCCCATATTTTGTCACTGCAATCTACTCATGCCAAATAAAGCTCTATGGTTTTAATATCTTTAAGTGTGAAGCATTGAAGTACAGCAATTGAAAATGATTAGATATGAATTGAAAATGAGTTATAGGTCTTACCTCCATTGTCTGTTCGTTTCAGGGCTCCATCTTTGTGGGGACACAGCTCACACCTCTGAAAGGAGAAAAGAAACAACATGAATCCACTTTCCTCTCAACCATCTGCAGGCCAGACACAGCTGATGGTTTTCAGGAACTCTGGACAGAAAGCTAAAGCGAAATTTGTGGGTTAGACATCATTTTCTTCCTTGAAACTAGAGAACAGAGTATCCCGGCGAAACTGATCAATAAAACTGTAAACAAGAGCGCCGATAGTTGAGTAAAGAAACGTTCACTGCAGCCCAGAACGGCTGCTAAATGTGACCAGTTCAGGTATAGGAGAAAACTGGTTTGGAAAACCATTTTTTGGGACTAAATATGAGACAAGAAAAGAGACTGTAGAACAGGTCCTCATGCATGAACACTATGACATTTCACTGATCTACTCTTTAGATGTTTGCCTGGAACAGGGTTAGATATTGGGGCAGAACATTAAGTTTTAACCATGCCATTATGTGCCACATACCACTATGTTCAAAGTTTTTAAACTTCTGCTCAGTCGGCTGTCCTCCTCCTCTTTGTTACAGGTGGTGGACAGTCCTCCTCCGGCAGGGGTCTGCCGGCTCGGCTTTCTCCCCCTCCACCCTTTAATCTTTGGGAATAAAGTGGCAAAGCAGGGCACAGATGGGCTTATTTTTAGTAAGTGGAGGAATCAGATGCAGAAATTTCGTTTCATCTTTATGACTGCTTTGGGAATATAAAACAGCTTCAAGTCCTACCATTTCAAAAACGCTAAAGGTTATAAAACTCTCCAGTTGGAGAGCATTCTGGTAGCATAAGCTACAATTTTCACAACCCTTGTCGTGTATGATTGGTTAGAACTGAAAAAAAGCAACAACAATTAATACTTAAATCCTGTTGCTTTACAAATGCTGTCCCTAATCTCAATGCTGTGATGTGGGATGCTGCTACTTGGCCTAAATCCAGACCTTTCAACAAAAAACCCATATAATGGGTTGTGTAACAGGTTTTCCCTTCTTGTGACACATTCTTCTGGTCTAAACTGCCACATTCATTTCATGCCCACCTGACAGCTCGCATAAGTCACATGAACAGCTTGGCGCTCTCATAACTGCTGAGCTTTCAAAGGAAACTGCTTTAACTGCCAATGCAATGGCATCTATCCTAATCATTCATGCTTGCATTGCTAAACCACAGTCTTCTGTTTGTAGATAACAGAACAGTCTTTACTGTAAGCCAGGCTTGGAGATAGGGCCTCAATGAGAACATTGTCTTTTGACCGTAATGTATAAAAAAAAATAAAAGAATAAAAAACAAACGCGGCAGGAAAGTTTCATTTTACAAACATGACTCTGAAATATTTTTGTGTGACACTGTAAACTGATAATGCTAATCAGATGGTTTTCTGTTCGTATGTTTTTTTTATGATAAGCAAAAAATAACCAGCTGCATGAAACAAACTGTACCTTAAAACAGATTTGAAATTCTGTAGAAGTATTGCTGAGAATTGTGAGCAATATTAATTGATACTATATGAAACACGTTTCATGTACTGTTTTAAACACTACAATCTATATACAAAATACTGTATATAGTGTTTATTAAACACTCAAAAAATAAATTCAAGAAAACATCAAAAAACGTGTGCTATATAAAAAACAGAATGAAGCACAGAATTCAGGAAAGACATTTAAGAAAACCATTGTAACCTGCATTACAATCTAAAATTGCTTTAATGTAGTATAGAAATACTACTTCTAATCGAGTGTAGCTCGATATGCATGTAAATGAGTGACTAACAAGTGTGATTTTGTTAGTCAAAAAAGTGACTAGTCTTAAATGCATTGGCCAGTTTATTTACTCCCTCTGGTCTTAGTAACTCAACTAAAAGTGCAAAAAGTCTTCTCTAAACTCCTGAAATCAAACACAGATGCTTTTGGTTTTAGTTAGTTGCTTTCAAACTTTACTAGAAATATTTCTGTCAATAGAGATGAAGAGATGTCCTGCACTGTGGTACATAATCGTGTCCAGTCAAATTGTGACCTGATTAAATAATGCTGTGTGATGACAGACGTCCTGTCACAGATGTCGTATGCCTGACCTGCTGTGTTTGTGTCTCATTCTAGCTACCAATGTCTTAGTTTGCATAAATGACTTGTCATATGGCAGACGCTTTTATCTATGGCTTAAAGTGTATATAAGATACACATTGCATCAACAAGTGAGTTCTCTGGGAATCGAACCCTTGAACCTGCCGTTGCATGCACCATGCTCTACCATTTAAGCTATAGAAGCACTTGAGGGATAAACTGACAAATTCAAAGCATCAACAACAAATGTCTCAGTAACTGTAACAAGACTCTGCAAACAAGCCCCATAAATACAAAAACAGGAAAGATGTCTAGACAAAACAGATCTGAAAGATTTGTATAAAGATGAGGAAACTCACCACCCTGGCAGCTCGCTCCTGCGATTCACATTTCCTGCAGAACCAGGGGCCTGTAGGGACTTGGACAATTCCATAGCAGGCTGAAACAACAAAAATAAAGGACATACGAGATGAAGAGACGGGCTTCCATCTACTGTGTATCAGTTAACCTGACTTGTTTTTCCTGTTAGAATTTGACTTTGACATACCAGAGTGGTTTTAAGGGACATGTGGGGAATATTGTAAATGCAACATTGGTCCTAACAGGAAAGCTGTTTTTAAGGTGAGCAAATCAATTTTGTGTGCTGTATAAGAATGTCAACACAAAACCCAGCAAACCCCTATGCCATGAACACAAATAACATTTAAGCTTTTGTACAGAAATGTCATCTATTGTGTACAAAGTACAAGGAAAAACTTTCTCTGACTATAACCAAGGCAAAACACATCACTGCTAAATTCACAACATATACATATGTGCACAAATGAAAATATTAAGAACTGTGCATTTTATGCATAACAAATGACAGCCTTTTGTGATTTTTTTTATCTCATAAAGAAACAAACAACCATGTTTCGACTTGTTTCTTAAACAAAGATTTGTATATGCTGTCATCTATGTCCTTAAACAAACTAAAGGAATAAAAGAAAAAAAACACAAGACAGCTGCACGAAAAAAAACAATGTACGACCCTGATAATAATCAGTTATTTGTCACTAGTTGACAGCTTGAATGACTGACCATAAATATGAATGTTATGAATCTGGCTGTAATGACATGAGCATCCGACTCATCTCTGTTTCCATATCTGTGACTGACACGTTTTTGCTTGTGAACCAGTAGAGATAATGAACGGCCATGAACGACATGCTGTTTCGCTCGTGCTAACCACACAACATTAGCATACAGACGTAGCATTCTTTACGGAAGCACCTGAAAACGTTACAAAGTACGGCGACACATCATCTTAAACGACCAAAATATCTTAACAATCGTCACTGCAAAAAAGGCACATTAAACTTTCGTCATACTCAGCGATTGGTTGAGATAAGCTAAGTTGGGCTAGGCTAAGCTAAGCCTCTCACCTCAACAGCAGGGAACTTATCAAAACATCCGCCACATACAGGCCTCCCGTTCAGCGTCCGCACGTTAAACACGTTATCGTTTTATTTACCTTGGTGGACGGCGACATTACAGCCGTGACCGTCGCAGTAGACCAGCGGGTTTTCGGCCCAGCCTCTCTCATCGGAACACACGCAGCAGCCTCCGATCATCTCCTTCATAGTACTCGCCGAGTCGTCGTCTTCCTCTGCCAGATACAGCTCGCTGGATACCATCTACCACGGCCACCGCCACACAAAGAGCAACACAAAGGTGATCGAGCGTGTGTCTCACGAATTACTGTTTCCCGTGAAAGAAGAAGTGTATGTCCCATTTCGATGGAAAGCCATATTTGGGTTACAGGCGGTATTTTTTAAGGATCAACACAAATCCGGTACTAAAGGCTGTCGGGATGTTGAGGCTCATGTGCGCCTGCGCAGAACAAACATAAAGGACGCAGACTGGAAGAGGCCTCGCGGGGTTGTTTGACGCACGAGACGAGCGCCATTGAACTTTTCCGCTACTGTACAAAAGCTGTCAATGTGGTGACTAATAAAATGCTATTCATCTTTTTTCAGTACAGTAGAATATGATTTACAAAGAACACCTAGCCTTTAAGGTGATTTGTGCATTTCATTATTATTACTATTATTGTTATTGTTTGTATTAATGTTGTGCACCTGATCATTTTCTTCTAATGCAAAGCTAAGTTGTTGCCATGTTGTACATAAATTGTTTAAATATTAATGTTCATTTGTTCATATAAAGGAAACCTTTAAATAGGGTTATATGGTCATTGTCCTTTCTTAAGGTTATTGACATACCAGTACATCTAGTGCAAATAAACACATAATTAAGGGACAGATGCCAAGGAAAAGCCGATCTAAAACAATTGCATTGCTCTGAGAATGACATATTTAGTCCAGTTGGAATCACACTGATTCATGGCTTTATTGTCAGGCAGGCGTTGGGTATTTCCCATAGCGACGCTACTGTACACATTTTGTATCGAGTAAGACGGATAATGTATGTGTACTGCTGCATAGCCAGGCAGCAAAGGAATGTCATAGCTATAGGCTACCTGTCATCACTTTCTGCAAGACCAACTGTACCCGTATTAACTGATCGGGGGGTTTTGAATAGTGCTGCCAATAAATGCATGATATAAAGCAGTGTACTTTAACGTATCTAGAGGAAAGCACACAACCCATTGCCCTTATTTTTTTTAACTTATCTTCAATTTACAGTTTGCAAACGTGCTGAAACACAAAACTCGACCAAGGGCGATAAGTGATTCAACCGATTAATACACTTAAAACACTTTCTATTAGGTTGTGGTTAAAATCAGGTTAAAGTTTGGTATTATTGAATAGGCCTGCATTATGTTTGCTTATTTCTAAGTGCGTTTGATAACATTTATTGTCAACGACAGTTTTTGCAGAGAAAATAAGGTCGTTTTATTTTAAATCACTCAACGGAATTACATTTTACGTGGTTAGATATATTATTAAATGGTCTTATTAAAAGAAAACTTGTCATGTCACAAACGCTGAAATGTTTGTGTTTGTTAGAAAGTTTATCGTTAAAATAAGATGGCTCTTTTTTATTTTATTCTGCTTGAGCTGACGCATTTTTAGGGAAGACCTAGAATGAATTCACTGCTGTCCTGTGGTTTTTTGGCAAAATATGAGCATCACCTTTTCCCCCTCTTCCGCTGAAGTTGTGAGAGATCAGAAGCTGTCGAGCTATAGGAACAATTTCTTTTGTTGGGACTGTGTTGCTTTGAAGCAATTTACAAAAACAACAACATCAAAGATCAGATAATATTTGGAAGAGTAAAGACATTTTACTGCGCACCTGTTGTTTGATTTCAAAACTGCCATGTTTATATATCAAACAGAATGACAACGATTTGTTGGTTGATGTTATATAACGCTTTCCTTGTATTCTTTTATCAGCCAGTTATAAAATGACATAAATGTATGATTTAAGCCTGTACTTCTTTTAGATATGAGACGTTTCTCGTGTTATTTTGTAGTATTCTTTAAAAATCGTTTCCACGTTGCATTGTTCTGGACAACGGGCTTTTAATATTATTATTATAAATAATAAAAATAATTGTAATAATAATAATGTGCCGTTTCCCCGGGCCTGTGTACACGGATATGCCAGAGGTCTCGCATTTATGTATATTCTCGTATAATAGACTTGTTACAGATTAAAAACAATAGTTTTGCCTTTTTAGGCTACTATTTTGCCTATGATTAGTGGTTTTAATAACTACCTTACATACATGAGGTTAATAACCTAACGTTTGTAAATCTATTTGGGGAAGGTGATAGTGGCATCTTTTCAGTCTTTAAGTTTACATACACTAAGTTTGACACTAACTTAGATACACTGCAGTATAGTAGATTATACACTACTAGGGTTTGACTGAGGGATTAAAGCGCTTTTCTTTAGATGTTCCAGAACCAGTGAGATTAGACAAGCAAGCAATAGAAGGATTTTGCCTGTAGCACGATAGCCCTTTGCGCAAAGACTTGTGGGTAATTTAGGGGCAAACGCTTTCTTTCTCTCTCTCTCTCTCTCTCTCTCTCTCTCTCTCTCTTTCTTACACACACACACACACACACACACACACACACACACACACACACACACACACACACACA